>JAEUYN010001117.1:0-40000 GCA_018257835.1 Euura lappo
TGAATAAACGTAACATTCGAGCTACAAGTATAACGTGCATGTATGACATATTCTCCTCAAAAATTACTATTCAGTTGGGAATGGCAGTAACTCCCTGAGTCGAATTATTCGTGCCATTTTCTGTCTCATGGCGATTGCGTCTCCCACGTGCTTCGGATTACTGGGATCCTGACCCAACGCTAGTGCGGTTGCGAAGGCAGCTGCGTATGCTCCACAGCTCTTACCGTCGGGTTGCCTCGCAACATCTGGGAAAACGATATCATTCATTCGTATCCTTGGATACCTTTTCCGAATGAAATCTATCTCGCTGTCGTGTAGTGCTTTACGCCCAAGACTATCGTACACGAAAAGAGTTGTTTGCTCGATACGCATACAGCACCAATGTTTAAAATCAGGTTTGCCACCGATAATTAGGAGATCATGCTCCGTGTTTGAAGGTTCCACCGCACCTGGGTAAGCGAAACGAAGTACCTCGCCGATATTGTATTCACAAGTTTCGGCAACGATGTCGAGAAAATATTGAATACTTGTATCTTCCAAGTATTCATCGACCTTAAGCACATTTGCAATAACGACTTTGGGATCAATACCTCGGATGATTTCTTCGAGCATCTCCTCATCTATCCGTTCTCGACCATTGTCCACGGCCATGCATGGAATCGGAGATTCCAAGCGTGCGTCGTTGTTTGTACCTGACAAGTCAACGACCGTTTCCGAATCTACTTCCATAGATTCTGACGGAGGCACGCTTGCAGACGCTGCCCGATTTCGTGATAGCTTTCCGGCGTTTTTGGCTTTTTGCTCTTCTTGAGCTCGCAATATGTATTGCGGCTCGCGAATTTTCATATGCCTGTTTTGCCTGCTATCGACGATTTCAGGAAGCATGCACTGCATGTAAAATCTCTCCAATTTCACCTCCAATTTCACCTCCATTTGATTCTTCCAGAATTCGTCATCCCGAATCACTTTGACGTGTTTCATCCCAAGCGGAGCCCATAGCGCGAATATACAGTACTCTCGATCAGTAACATGCAACTGACCTTGCACTTGATAAAAATGCTTATGATTTTTATTCATATCTTCGGTACTATTTTTCGCGAAAATATTTCTGTACAAGGGGAACTTTTCGATTGCCTCCGCAGGAGTATAACCGTTTTCTGCTGCTTTCGCCATATACTTGATCTCTACGATTCCGAGCTCGTCATCGATAAGACCGTCCGGCGAAGCACCCAAGAACGCAAAATCTCGATCAATGAATAGTCCACTGAGCGATATTTCGACATCTAATTCTCGCGCCAGTTGCTCTCTCGCCTCGTTTTCGTGTTCTTTTCCGTCAGCTACGTGCGCAACGTCGAGTGCTTTCGGATAACGAATCTCCTTCACTAACCTAGAACACGATGTGAACTCCCTCATTCGGCATATTTCACCGAATTTCGAAGCGGTTAGCATGTCTTTCCGGTACGTGTGCCACATGTCGCAGTCACTTTGGCCCGCGGTCGCGCGTTCGATATCATCGCGGTTTGATTGACGCACACGCAGTTTTTCTAAGTGTTCCGCCTTCAACGCCTCGTACGTCTTCTGGCTCACGTCAGGCTGACGACAGGATGGACCGTAGTCTTTATCAGTGCCAAACCGCTGTCGACGTCGCTTTCTACCATTGACGAGACGATGACGTTTCGTTCTCGCGACCTGTAATCGCCTCCTCCGTTCCATAGCCACAACTACTCGGGGAACTCGCTTCTTAGCGCTCTCGTGTATTTTTGACGATAACGCAAGCGTGTTGTGCTGTACCGCTGCACAGTGCGCACGGAGTTCGTAAGAGTTTCGTAGGCTATGATTTACACGCCTCCCGCCGGAGAATCTATTGCCCTGAGAATGTACCGACTCAGCAGCATTAGTCGTTTTGTCTTCCAACAAAGAATCCGCATTTTTCGCTAAACGGTTTACGACCTCGTCGATGATGTGAAAAATACCGACTTCGTCGAGCAGTGGGACTAGATTCGTTTCCGATTCGTCGCAGGGTCCAAACGACGAGTCACATCTATAGCGGTCACATCTCGAATGGTCGCCGAAGAAATGTCCCGGCATATTTAAAACGTCATACAAGAGACCTTCAACTTGCTCGTCTCGCGAGCTATCATTTTCTGCTCTACGACGTTTTATAGCAGCCTCTACCAACTTACGCATTTTGAAAGCGCTACTTTTGACGCGTGCACGAAGTTCCGTTACCGAACCTGATGACGGCTTTTTTACAAACTTCGCCTCCGACGCAGTTCTGATATGCCTACAAAAATTGCGGAGCAAGTGATTTTTACACTCTTTCTTTTCTACGCGAACACCATATGCTGCGTAAGGATCTTTATCGAGTATAGTTTGGTAAACACTGCTATCTCCGTCACCGATAACAGTTCGATAAATTAATCCATGGGTGTCTAAGCTACTAGAAAACCCTTCAGCTATTATATCTGGTTCCGTGCTCGTTGATGATAGATCCTGACCCCAGTTTTTATAGCAGGTGTGCATCGGTGGTTCTTCACCGCGGTTCGTAGCTTTATTGCAAATACAGCAATACTTGTTACGGACGCCGCAGAACAAGACACGCCCTGTGAGATAACCCACGATTACCGCATTCCCAGACAATGCATCGTATCTGCCCCCACGGTAAGATCTCTTACTCCAGGCTCCGTCAACGACAACAGTAATGTAAGGGATGCCTTCGGGAGTAACACGGCCCTCTTGTATAGCCAATGTTTTCTCCATTTCGGCCGCATCCCTCATTTCTTTGTCGCTGGCATTTTTGATATGCGGAGTTAGCGAGTCCCTGACCTTGCGATAGGTTACATGTGACATGCAACGTATCCCCATCGCAGTCAGCTGAGCTTCCATCGTCGCGAAACCGATTCCCGCCGTCAAGCTACCACACACTGCACCCTCGTGAACGGACATTTCATCAGTCTTATCTGGGAGAGTCCAGACACTGCAGTGAAAATCGCAATTCTTGCAACGAAAAAATAATTGCGATCGCATCCCACGATCAACTTGCTTCAACAAGCTTACGTCTTGGATGCTACAGGGACAATGAGGATTATGCCTGTCCATTTTTTCGTGCAATGTTTGCAGAAGATAGTTGACATCGACTACATGTCTGACACTTGTGCCCTCGGATTCTACATCCGAGTTTGTGTCTTCTCCGTCTGGGTTTACGGAGTCATTTCCTTGGGCAATGGTCGAATCACAGCTACTTTCGTCATGAAGCAGCTCATCAACGTCATTGTCCCAAGACTCGTCACGCATCTGTTGATTTACAACGTTAGGAGCAACGCTATCATCGTCAAATCGAGCGTTTCTCAACTCAAGCATTGCTTGTTGTAAATCTAGATTATCAGTACCAGAACCTGCGCTAGTTCCTTTCTTACTGTAAGTTCGAATTGGTTGACCAATCCTTTCACTGCGGTTTTCAATGTCTCTTTCAACATTCGCAGAACATGCGACTGGTTGTGTTGTGGTGGGTGCTGCAGCTTGTGGACATATTTCAGCCCCGGTAGAGTCCGAAAAATCTTTCTCTGCCTGCAGCACTCCCACCGTACAACCAATCTTTCTACCTATACTACTGTTGATAAACAGCCCATTACCTACTCTCACCCGATCTTCCAGTTCTTCCCGGCGCTGGTCATCCGGATCCTGGTCCATAGCTTCTTCTTCTCGGCGCTGGTCATCCGGATCCTGGTCCATAGCCTGTTCTTCTTGACGCTGATTATACGGGTCAGCGTCCTCCGGGCCATCTTTCTCCGCTCTTTTGCGCCTTCAATCATTTCAGTGCTTCATTAATCTTGTCGGATATTTCACGGATAGGCATTCCATGCCAACTCGGTCAATGATTTTCCTTCACCACTTTTGACCTGGTTCATAATTTTGTATACGTTTGTCCTATCTTCAAAACTCCAAACAGTTCGACAGTTTTCCAAATTCGTTAAAAAATGCGCAACAATCCTTCGTTCCAATACGCTAACTTAGGTCCAATTCAAAAGTGGAAACTATTTTTATTATATCCTTGCTTGCATTATTTGAAAAATTATTTCGCAAACCTTCGCGATTTGTCATTCTCATTGAACACGTGTAATCGTGTATTCTACGAAAATGCGAAACTAGATTATTCG
This sequence comes from Euura lappo, assembly GCA_018257835.1. Taxonomy (NCBI): domain Eukaryota; kingdom Metazoa; phylum Arthropoda; class Insecta; order Hymenoptera; family Tenthredinidae; genus Euura; species Euura lappo. The sequence continues at coordinate 4,158 of JAEUYN010001117.1, forward strand.
TAAATGTGGATGCAGTGTATACGTAGTCTAATATACCGAGATTTCGTATGAAGGAGTATAACCCTACTAGAAAGAAGGACGATGCGATAAATCATGAAATCATCATGTCACTTATCATATAATTTGGTTTGGGTATTTGAACAGATATATCAAAAATCACATAATAAATCAAATAGCCGTGGCTCATCAGATATCATATCAAACAAACTATATGGTTAACCATATGATTTTTGATACGGTTTAACTGATGGGCCATGCCCATATGATTCATTACGTGATTTTTCACATATTTGTTGAAATTCATGAGATAAATCATATCAAAAATCACATGATGCTTTCGCTATCACATCAACATTTTCACTGCGGAAGTCACTTATTGTACGAGTAAATAGAATGTGTAACCATGACATCCTTCGCCTTTCTTATTTTGATAACCCGTTTTTCACCAAAAATACGAGTAATTCGCACTGAAAAACTTTTTTGGAACCGAGATGACCATGTTTGTCAAATACATTTTTTTTCCTTAATATTAAAAAAAATATGAGGAAAATTGTTTCCAGTTTTGAATGGGGCCTGAAATAATCGCAATGGATCAAACTTTCGAAAATGCGTGAATAATTAATGGTTATTAATGAATAAAAATAAAAGGGGCGACAATTACAAAGTGTTTTTGAAAGCGAGGACAAACGTATAAAAAGTTATGAACCAGATAAGAAGTGGTGGAATGCGTCACATGCGTTGATTTCAGTAGTGTAAGTCCATGCTAGTCCGGCCGGCCGTGCCGCTGAATAATGGAGAAAGAGGAGTACACACTCCTTTTAACGATCTCGGGTACTGTATTCTATCGAGACCTCGATTGAGACTATCCGTTCGTCGATTCTGAGCTACTCCCTATGGATTTTGAAATCAAAAATTGAAATTTCGTTATAAATCGGACCTCGAATTTGGGGACCAGTGGCTTATGGCCGGACCAGTGGTATTGCACTACTGGGAATTTTCATTCGTATGATCGTTCGGAACGTGAATACAACATGAACATTCAGCCCTTCGACAATTGCCGTGGATGGTATATGGTTTATTATATTCAGAACACAATTGGGATTTTGCATCGAAATGTTTTCTTCGATCATTATATGCGTATAATGTAGAGTAGCTCGAAATAATTAGGTCGTGTTTTTTCTTTTTCGTTGAAAATGATAATCACAAAAGTTACAGGCATTATCGAATTCCAGCGTTTTTGTTACATACAGATATACCTTATCATGGGTGACGTCACAACGTAGTCATTTTCGATCCGCAAATATTTTCTTGCAAACTACTGATTTATGGAATGAAACAAATATGTGCAAAATCCCAATTGAGACAAAAGAAGCGATCACGTTTTGTAGAAATCCTTACGCTTGATCACAGTTGTAGCTTTTAAATGGTATACGCTTACATTGTAGCGATTGCAATAGTTTAGTGATGGTAAACAAATGCACCATCATACAGAAAAGAAAAATGATAAAATGGAAAGTTCGTGACTTGCTCATACATATGTATGTTTAAAAACTTGAACCTCCTAAGTCTCGTGACTTTGAAAGGTATTGATATATTTAAAAAAAAAATATAGCTATAGACATCGTCAAAAATCATGGTTCAAATCAGAGATCGTGAGGGTCTGGAGGCTAGCTAAATTGACCCGCTATCCACGCCATATGCACGAGAGCGATTCTGATCGGGACTGAAAGGGGTTCTCGGACATAAACACATCGTATAACCTCGAACACCGGGTGCCGAGTAATCGTATTGCCCCAGAGGCGAAATAATTTGTTTGCCTATTTATTTTGTTTCTCAGGTTTGTGTAACTTCACGAAATTACCCTAGCGAAATGATGTAACGGTCCACGAGGCGAAAATGTTTTCTGTATTTACTTTCGCCACGCGGTCTACGCGAGATGGAACTACAATAAGATCAGTTGCATTTGATGAAAAATTCAGAATACTATCCCCGATTTTCAATCACTAATTGTAAGTATTCTTCGGTCCCGCTTCCAGCGAATAATCGAGGTTTTACTGTAAAACTAAACCATAACCGCGATTGTGATTGTCCTATAGTAGACCGCGGTCCCCATCTGGCCCCACCACCATCTCCTTGCACTTCTCGACAATTGTTTGTTGAAAAGATTTACTTACTTTCTTCTCTGGTTCTTCTTGTTGCCCATATTTTTTTTTTTCACTAAATACTCACTTTCGAGCCCACTACCCTGTAAAAAAAAAGCCGAATCTAATTCCGCGTCTAGCGTACCGCGCGGGCTAGACACAACTGGTTTACTATCGCCACCTATCATGTTAAATTTTGGTCAGATTTATAAATTCGCTGTGAGCTCCGTCGAAATTCAGGAGAAGAGAGACGGCCTGAGGCACCGATCTACCAGTGCGAGAAAGAGAGATATCGGTTGACAACGGGAGCTTTCCAACGAGACACACACGCTAAGGCATTGTGATACCATTGGTCCTTTCCCTCCGATCCGACCAATCATGTCGCTGTGTGTCTGAGCGTGTCTGCTTTTTTGCTTTGTCGAAAAACTCCCAACATTTCCAGCTGGTTTCAGCCTCATGTCAAGTAAACTATGAATTACGATTTTTTTTCGTTTTTTTTCATGTCATATTTTATTGGTTTACGGACAAATAATTCGGTCATTTTTTATTCATATTTCATTTCGATAAAAATTGACGGACGGACGGACTGAAAATTGGAACCACGTGACGCCGCCCATGCCAAGATTTCAAAACAATGAAATTCAATTGCATGTAACTTTTGTAATTATTATTTTTGACCAAATCGGAAAAAATACCTAATTATCTCAAGTTACGCTACGTTATTCACATAAAAAGAAGTAGAAAAAAAATCGTGCACTCGTGTTCGAGAACGCAAAGTGGTCGTCTACTCAGCCAATGCGAACGGACTTTATAATTCCTCGCGCATGCGCGATTCACAGCGGAACACAATAATTACGATGTAACCTTCGATTATAAATTCATTTAAACAAATGATCACATCTAATATTTACTATCCCACCACCACTATTTCACAAGTGGATGGGCTTTTCTAAATATAACGTGTAGTTCGTATACTAAGGATCGGTTTAGCACTTGGTTCATTTTCAAAGACTTCACGAACGCACCCTCATAGTAGGCGTCATGGCCTCGTTTCCGTTTCTCGGTCACTTCTCGAGCAGAGACTAACGGCGGCGGATGCGCGGTTGTGAGCAAAAAAAAAGAACGCTAAGAAAACGAAAGAAAGATGTCGACCGACCACAATTCCACGACGTGGGTGGATGTAGCATCAAGATGTAAGTACTTATCCACGAGTATTAAAAATGTAAAATATACAAAATCAGTCACATTCCGTGAAAGTTGACCGCATCTCGCCACACGTGTCTAATCGTCAACGATTGATCTCTTGGTACTTACCTTCAGTATCGACCATATGTATTCAAGAATGATCACATCTTTTTACCTACCTATCTATGAAATTTATATCTTCGCCAATGTGTCCGAATTGGTCTCATTAGGAGATATTACGATATTTGTACATGCAATACGTGAAGCTATTCGTCGGCGTGGTCTTTTCTTGTTTGTAGACGAAGACGCTAATGCCCGAATTCATCATCAACGCACCATGGTCAGTTGTAGGTCCTTTATAGGCTATATACATAAAAATCGACAGGTCTCGCATGTAGTGCAAGCATCCAAGACATTAAAAATATTCCCTGTTCTCAAGTTTTTCGTGCATTTTGCATTCGCTCTATTCTTGCTGTGGATGTGTTCCACTGATATATAACGCGAGTAAACGTGGATGCGGGCCACTCGGTTTAGCAGAGATGGCGGCGTGAACGTAGATTGCCAGTGGTTCTCGGTAGTCGGACCCGCACAGAGAGGGATCTACAGAGAATTCACCCTCTGTCGGCTTGAGGCGAACAATCTTGTATACCCCGAAAATAGAAGCATTCTCAATGATATACAGTAGCATGTGCAGAAACAAACGAATGTAACGGTCGTAAAGTTGTTATGGACAATGATGGATTCCGGCATTAAACACCCAAACTGACATTCCCTCGAATTACGAATTTTCTTCCTTTAAGCGATTTGCTCGGATTCAATACTTATAATTACATATACAATCAGAGTTTGAAAAGCTTGAGCGAGATCCGCTCACATAGTGTTAAGTTTTACTTTGCAGTTGGCCTGAGGCATGAGAAAATACTTTTGTGTTACATATAGCTGGACGAGGACGAGGTAGTCGACGTACCAATAGTAGAACGAGAAGTCAGTCCGCTGCAGCTGTATCCCAACCGCCTTTGCCTCCGATGCTGCAGACAGCCGTTGTGTCCTCGCAATCGCTTCCGATGCAGCAGACAGCCGTTGTGTCGTCGCAGCCGCCTCCGCTTCCGATGCAGCAGACAGCCGCTGTGTCGTCGCAGCCGCCTCCGCTTCCGATGCAGCAGACAGCCGTTGTGTCGTCGCAGCCGCCTCCGCTTCCGATGCAGCAGACAGCCGCTGTGTCATCGCAGCCGCCTCCGCTTCCGATGCAGCAGACAGCCGTTGTGTCGTCGCAACCGCCTCCGCTTCCGATGCAGCAGAGAGCCGTTGTGTCGTCGCAACCGCTTCCGATGCAGCAAACAGCCTTTTTATCGTCCCAACCGCCTCCGCTTCCGATGCAGCAAGCAGCCGTTTTGTCGTCCCAACCACCGCCGCCTCTTATGCACCAGTCCCAACCCCTTTTCATGTCAAAGAAAGCGGTGAAAAAACTACAATATCAAGGAAAAGACTACCACAACTTGAAAGAGGAAGTGAAAGCAGGAAGAGAGGTACGTGTACATTTCGATTTTCAAATGAGTTTCTCATGAGTTTCTTCAGTATGCTAACCCCACTGAAAATCACAGCACAAGATCTGATGTGAGATCTGAGGCTCATATGAGATCTGAACAGGTTCAGAAGTGAAAAAAAAAGAATTCATAATTCATTCAATTTCAACTCAATTTATTTTGACTATTTTGCTCACATCACTTGAGAATCTACAAAATCAATTAAAAAATCGAATGTGTGTTTAATGTATGCAATTATATTACTGTGCAGGAAATAGAACAACTTAAGAAGAGGGTCGAAGACTTGGAGAAGGCGAAGGAGAGGGAGAGAGATAGGGAGGCAATGTTGACACAATTACGACTGGAGTTTCCTTCCTACCATCGTCCGGCTACGAATCCACCTGTCGGCCAACAGCCGTATCACGCTCCAACCCAATCAGCACCTGAACCCTTCTACCCGCAGTACACTCACTATAACCAAATAGTTATTTGTGTATCAAGGGCGGAAAAGGCTATTTTGCGAGTATGCAATTTGCGGCACGAGCCGAAGGCGAGTTGCTGTGAAAGCAGACTCGTCATAATAGCCTTGCGCCCATGATGCACACGATGTTTTTCTCACACCTGGTCTGCAAAAATGCCTCTTTTCAGACCGAGTGAGCGGGCGGAAAACAGCTCTTTGTGCCCGAGGGCAGGAAAATAGTCGGTTTCGCCCGCTTTAGCGGGCCGAAACGATTTTTTCCGCCCTAGGGCGAAAAGAGCTGTTTTCGGCCCGCTCAAGAGGTATGAAAAGTGGCATTTTGCGACCGGGTGTGAGAAAATTAGTTTTTAATCGATCGATCCCACGCTATATTAGTTTTTAATGTTATAATAATCAATGATATGCTTACATATAATATATTTTCATAATTTATAAATATATAATATTATATATATATACACATATATGTACAATATATAGGTATAAATGTATTATATATTACATATAAATATATTATAATAATTATATATTATAAAAAATATATTATATGTATATATATATGGCGGGTTCTCTTTCCTGTTTCTTTTCCTTTTCCCTGTTATTTTTTTTTTCTTCGATAAAATGGCAGCTACTCAAAAGGTGCCATAAGAGTGCCCAGCGAGTGTCCAGCGAGTGAATTCGTATCTTACAGCCTTCAAGTGCTGACGGTGGACTTGACACTGGTCTGACTTCAAGCCGCAGTCACTTTGTTCGAGGACTGATTTCTCGTTGACACTGAAAGTCTATCGTTGGACCTGCCTTGAAGCCGCAGTCTATTGACCAGCGTCGAGTCTATCGTCAGCACTCTAACGCTATCGTCGGACCTGACTTCATAGTTATCTGAGTCACATCCAAAAAAAGACCCCTGAAAAGTTGCATCGCTCCACATTAGGGTGGCAATATTTTGACCTCGATTTCAAGTCTCACCCCAAAAAATGATAGTTTTTATCGAGAAACAAACCCCTCCAAGGATAAACGTAATTGGAAAATTTTTAGAGGTCGCTCAAGAGGGTCGAAGAATCGAGCTTTTACCTGAAAACCGGTCTTTCAACTTTTTTATTCGGGGCCTTTCACCCTCTCAATGTTTTCATTCTCCAATTTCATAAAGGTTTTCCAAATTTCACGGAAAAATATTGACGTTTAGAGGTCGCTCAATACCTCCAAACAAAATTATTTTGCCCAAATGTCAAAGATTTTTTTTTAATAACTCCGACTCTCACCCTCTACATTCACTCATACTTGACATCTCTCAAAGCACACCAAATTTAAATGAAATCGATTCACGTTTAGGGGTCGCTCAATCGATCTGAAAGAAATTTCTCGGATTTTGAATAATTTTCAACCACAGCTACTATTTAACAATGAAACAATGAAACATCGATGATCAACGGTTTATTAATTATTTTTGGATCAACATAAGTTAATTAATAAAGGTTTGCAATGATAATCTAATAATGATAGTCCAAATATAATATTAATGAGTTAAAATATTATACCTTTTATTCTTTTTCTGCAATATTCGTGTCACGAATAGAAATAAACTTTAGTTTATAGCAGTGTTCATTTGATTGTTTGAATACACCCACCTCCTCCCGCGCATCGGGTCAAAGTCTCGTAGCGTCCATTTTAGTAGCGTCTAAACGTACGCTCCCATCACGCCATGCCGGTTGAAACATGTTTGTGCTGTTTGTGAACGTAGAGTGTGCGAGTAATTACAACGTGTGTTTCTATGACTTCGGTAAGTTAATCAACCTAAATTAATCATAATATATGTTTGTATTGTTGAATGAGCCGTCCTAGACGATCCTGTCTCATCGTAGATGGTTTTACACTTCGTCAGTGAGTAAAATCGTGTCTAGTGAGTCGTGTATCAAATTTGAGGTTAGCTCGAATATGCGCGTCTTGGGACGCAACTTTTTACGCACAATTTTAGCAGAGCAAAACCACACGCAGTTAATTTTTCTTAAAAATATTTGTTTCCCCTTTGATTGTCAATGTAGAGACGAAATATCGGCTACGTGGAACTACGGGGTAAATGGCTACCGTATTTTGGACAGAGGAAGCGCCTTATACGAGTTCAGCTGATTTTATCACCCGAACACCCTGCTCTCTATTTCCTGATAAGAATTGGGAATTTCGACTTGACTGGGTGATTGCAGACGCAGATAGCTATCGGCGTTGACAAAGGTTTGGTGTTTTTCATTTCCGAGTGCGTACTTAGAATTTTCAAATTGTCAAGCCGAAGCAGAGTCGTCATGCTCGGCTCGACCCGGCCATCCCTATGCAGGTATTCATTCGTTTCCATATCCTTCAGACGACGAAAATCAGCTTTGTCGAATACGATGTGAGGAGCATTGAATAATTCGTCTCGCAAGAGATGTTCAGATGGTCCTGATGGATGCAACCTTCGTAGCCGTGGCGTTGCTTCAGTCAGCACTGTGTTCTCAGCGACGGAATGACTGTAACTCTAGCCAACACCAGATTCGGTAAGGACCAAGTTATTAACCTAAATACTTTTGATCCCGACGACAGTCGTGAGTTGAGAGTTGTTCCGATTGAGTTGAGTCAGGGCCTTTGCCGTCGCCTTTGAAAAGTATAAAACAGAATGAAATTGTTTCAAAATTTAATCAGCGCATTAAATCAGACAAAGAACTAGTAATATACAGGTAGTTGTTAGAAATACATAAAAATTATAACCGTTGCCATTCCGCTACAAACAAACATTGTCGCGTATCACCCTTCGACGAAACGGTGAATAGACCGGAGAACTATGAGGACATGTAATGTAATGGAAATACTAAATTATCACGACTTTGACATCAGAAGTGTAGTGGATACCGGAAGCAGATTCAATGAGAAAACTAACTCATGAATAGCTTTCGATCTCAGCCTATGTAACTTTTCGGTGCAGGTGCGTGTAATTTTTGGATGATGTCGACTATGAAGTAAAATACTGATTTAACAATCCTCAGCAAATTTCATAGCGAATTGCAAGTTTCCACTGTCGGAATTCAAGACGGTGACCAACACAAGTAGCTTGTGAGGCGAAACTCATCATACTACGTCTTAAATCATTGACAAATCTATTGCAAATAGTATTAGAGGATCCTTTCTTGAACACGAATCCTATAGATGTCGGTGAACGCAGGAAAAACTGGTTGCCCACGCTGAAGTTGACTATATGATGAATCCAATCAAACAAAAAAGGTCATTTCAGAAGAAGATAATGGATCAAAGGGCTGAGAACGTTAAAACAGTGAAAGAATTTTTTTAGTATTTCACCATCTTACTCAGCTCAATCGATGCACTTCTTGATGACATAATGTCGGGTTATGACTTGTTCAGAATTTTTATACAAACACATTTCAAGTACTTACTTTCATGTATATTTAATAACACTGTAAAATTTCTTTCTGAATTGATTTCACTTCACAGATTACACTCCCGACGCGTGGCAAATCTCAGACGACACTGATGATACCTCAATACGTATTCTGAAAGGCACAGGATGTCCCGAACGGAGCGCGTAAGAAGACGAGCAGTTCGGACGACCATTCGTAGTCTCAGATGGACCAAAAATAGCGAACAAAGAACTGGAGCCTACCATGGCGGAAGAAGACAGAAGGGATCGGAAGTAGGATTACATTCGTAGTAGTAGTTGCTCGGTAGATTTGATTCGTAGACTCATTTGAGAAAACTTGTCCAGTCAAGTCGACGAGAATTCATGAAGTTTCAGTTTCCCAGAGTAAAAGTATTTTCTTAAAATTACAGTGTGTGTGTTGCACACAAATGTAGAATGGAAAGTGTTCTACGAATAAGAAACCATACACATGTAAATATTGAAAAATACTTGGGAAAACCTGAAATTCCTAATGAATTGAAGATCGTAATCCTTAGTAGAAACCCTGTATAAGTAACGGTTGTGTCGTGTTTGGCAACTTGATAGTAGATATATTATTAATACCCGTAAGTGGTAATAAACGGAATAGAAATATTACGTCATTGTGCAGTTGACATACTGCGAAAAACAGTGGTTGAAAAACTACTCAATTAGCTACAGTCGTATCGAGTCCTGTAAGTTCAAGGCAGAAATATGAATACTGAGATGTTTTTCTGGACTTTCTGCGACAAGTAGAAAGTGTTTGAATTTCGAAACATGTATATAATAAAGGCAGCTTCAGTGCTTGCGCAAGTAGTAGCGATACTGCCATACACAGTAAAAGTATTAGAAATAATACTGCTGTAGTAGTAGCAATACTACGCACCCACAGTAATTCCTGTGTATTGTACAGGCAGTAGAAATACTGTCGAACGCAGTAGTACAAAATACTACGAATGTTATTTTATCAATTATATCAGTATAACAAGTAACGGACGCATCAAGTCCTGTAACTTGATACTGCGACACACAGTAAAAGTATTAGAAATAATACTGCTGTAGTAGTAGCAATACTACGCACCCACAGTAATTCCTGTGTATTGTACAGACAGTAGAAATACTGTCGAACGCAGTAGTACAAAATACTACGAATGTTATTTTATCAATTATATCAGTATAACAAGTAACGGACGTATCAAGTCCTGTAACTTGATACTGCGACACACAGTAAAAGTATTGAAATAATACTGCAATAAGTAGTAACAATACTACGCACCCACAGTAATTCCTTGTATTGTACAGGCAGTAGAAATACTGTCGAACGCAGTAGTACAAAATACTGCACGAATATTTATTTTATCAATTATATCAGTATAACAAGTAACGGACGCATCAAGTCCTGTAACTGATACTGCGACACACAATAAAAGTATTAGAAATAATACTGCTGTAGTAGTAGCAATACTACGCACCCACAGTAATTCCTGTGTATTGTACAGGACAGTAGAAATACTGTCAACGCAGTAGTAGAAAATACTACGAATGTTATTTTATCAATTATATCAGTATAACAAGTAACGGACGCATCAAGTCCTGTAACTTGATACTGCGATACACAGTAAAAGTATTAGAAATAATACTGCTGTAGTAGTAGCAATACTACGCACCCACAGTAATTCCTGTGTATTGTACAGGCAGTAGAAATACTGTCGAACGCAGTAGTAGAAAATACTACGAATGTTATTTTATCAATTATATCAGTATAACAAGTAACGGACGTATCAAGTCCTGTAACTTGATACTGCGACACACAGTAAAAGTATTAGAAATAATACTGCTGTAGTAGTAGCAATACTACGCACCCACAGTAATTCCTGTGTATTGTACAGGCAGTAGAAATACTGTCGAACGCAGTAGTAGTATAACAAGTAACGGACGGATGTATCGGGTCCTGTAACTTGATGGCATGAATATTATGAAAACTTTGCAACACAGCAATCTGGAGTATACCAGATCAATGCGTGATGAATCCCTAAATTTCAACACACATTACACGATTTCTCAGTTGCTGTGGTTAGTTTTCTAACTTTTCATGACAAACAGAGAGTGAAGAATTTTCACTAATTTGAAGAATAATATTTCATGTATTGATTATATGTACATGAATCACTTATTACTTTGAACACCCAAGTCCCTTTTTGAGTATCACACACTCAATGTTCAGGAATTGAAAAAATGCTCAATCTTGATTTTCTTCATCGCCTGACCGGTGGTTGAAAAATCGAAGAGACCTCGGGTCGTTTCAGCGAGTGAATTCGTATCAATCTTGTAACATGGCAATTAATTGTTATGTTTTCATGAAAAGAAGATTTGATACGATCAGGTAAAATTATGCCTCAAATTTGACCTGATAAGATTGTACGAAATTATTTGCATACATAACTTTATGACGTAATTCCATAAAATTTCGTCTGAGTTTGTGTACACTCAGGCATCGAAGGGACATTCTATTGCACCACGGTGAAAGTGATACAGCAACGTGCTCCCCAGTCGCCTAATCGGCGTGTCCCGCAGGGAGGAATCCCTGAAAGTAGTGGTGGACCGTGGTTTGCCCACAGTGAGGCGTACTCATGTCGCTACTATGGCGTCTGGTCATTGACAACCCCAAAAGAAGACTTGAGTCCAGGGTGTCTATCTCCTTGAAAAATCTGGAAGTCCTGGAAATCTCAAAGATTTTTTATTTCCTGGAGTGTCTCGGAATTCCCAGGTAATTTCAAGTTCACTCAAGGAATGTTTCGAAGAGTGATCAATTTATTGGATCTTGCCAACTTAAAACCATTATTGTATTGCAATAGAAAAAAAATTTGTCAAGTACATTTCGATTAAACTCGTGTGTCTAAGAAACTGACTGAGAAAAACCTTCGACAAGAGTGGTCTACGAGAGATAAATCGTATCTCGATACACCTGTAATCGTTGAAAAAATCACCTGCAATATCCTGGGATTCTCTGGAAATCTTAGATTAACTGGGATATACACGCAGGGCTATGCGAATGTTGTGGCCAGTGTGAGCCAGAGATGCCAGCAGAGCATCTGGACAAAACAGAGATGGTATGTTTTGCAAAAAAACGCAAGATGAAGGGATGGGGAAAGCCAAGCGTCAGGGCACGGAGCTGAAACCAGTAGACAGAGCAAAGCACTTGGGGGTCATCCTGGATGCTGAACTGAACTGGGGGCCCTAGCTAGAAAGTGTCAGCGGCAAGGTCTGTGCCCTTCTGTGGGTTACACGTTGCACATGCAATACAACGTCGGGCCTTTACCTGAGAATAATGTACAGGGCTCTAATGTGTTGGCAAACGACCGAGCTTGAAACACTGCAGACTCGGCTGCCCCGACAACAAGTCCAAATTACCAGATGACGCAGGACCATCGGCAGGCTGACTACTGCTTTGAGTGCGCCTAGAACGTGATTTTCTCTGGACGGACTGACTGGGCACGTCTGCGAAAACTCCTTGGGGGACAGGAATTAGTTTGGCATACCAACGGCTCTGAAACACACGAGGGAACAGCACCAGGATTTGCCTCAGCGATTTCTGCAGGGAGAGATATATGTGCTTCTGGATAAGCTCTGCGGGGTCTTTCAGGCGCAGGTGACTGCGCTACTGGCTCACGCACTGGAAAACTGCCAAACGGACCACAAGGATAAGCACGCTTGTCTGCGCTCAGGGCGCTGGAACAACAGAAGATCAACTTGGTTCTTCTGGACCTTGCGGCCTACAACAGGGTGCTGCTGATCTGGATTCCGGGGCACATGGGAATCGCAGTTGATCGAAAAACGAACGGATTCGCTAGGAAGGAAGCAAAAGAATCCAAGGTAGAGTGGGAGCCGGTCGTCAGGGTGGCCAGCTGTCAGGTGAAATACGATGTGGTTGGTATTCATGGTTTAAACGTGGAGAGTGATCGACGTTGACCAAGGTTTGTCGATTCTCATTCTTGACACATCTTTTTATATGATTGAGCAGGTAATTATGAATTCAGAGCCAAAGCAGTCTATGTGCTAGGTCAGGCGAGTTCATCCTTGTGCAGGCATTAATTTCTTTTCATATTCCGCAGATCACATGAATCAGCTTCACCGAACACGAATGATGAGGTGTTCGACGGTCAACCCTACGTGAAATGTTTCCCACTAGTGGATGCAGACTTTGCAGCCGTGACAGTCCTTGAGTGAGAGCAGTGTTCATAATACGAGAAAGATTATCTGTAGCCAAAGCTAGAGTCGGTAAGACGTATGTTCTCAACACAGATACTCTTTACATTTAAAATAAGTAATGAAAAATAAAAATTGAATTCAACTGGTCGATTACAAGGAGTAAAATAATTCTATCAAATATTCACTGTGCGAGAAATGAAATGTGTTGAAAATGGGTTGTTGTTGAGTGAGTGATTAATGGTTTTTGAAATGTACACTCTGAAACAAATTTTGTACACATTTTATTCTTGGCACAGTGAATATTTGATCGAATTGTTATTCCTTGTAACCGACCGGTTGAATTCAACTTTTGTTGGGAATATTGAAAAAGTGAGAAGAAAAAATAGAAAAACTCAGTAAAAAGTTGGAAAAATATCAATATCTTGGGCTGTTTTTGCAATACAAAATCCTTCTTTCCAATTTGCCCGAAAGGAAAACATTTGTTCATAAGAATGTTTACCTATTCAAAGCTGTACCCCCGTCCAGCGATAGTTGTAAATTAAAAGTTGTTTCGATTGAGTCGAGTCAGGTTACAAAAAAAAGGGGGCCAAAACTTCGTTTTCTCTTTCCATGGCACTACAATGTGTCAGTACAGAAGATAATATATGTATAACAAGTTGTATGTATCGTCGACATACCGTGAGTAAACGAGGAAAGGAAACAGTCTGAAACCAACACAAGCGCACGCTTCAGTCGTCCGTCTGTTGGGTGCGTTTGGCAGCGCGAGTAGATAAGTGTGCGCCCCTATTGGTTTCTGACTGTTGCCTTTCCTCGTTTACTCACGGTATATATCTGTAGAAGAAAGTTAGTCCATCGGCTGTTTTAAATTCTACCTGAAAATGTCGACAACCATTGTAGAAATCGTTTGTCCCATAGGATTGCCAAGTGTATCTGTTGAAATGTTGTCCAAATGAACAAAGGTATTCATGGTAGGGAAATCAAAGCATCGAACGAAGAAAACTATTACTCTTTTTCGATATCCGAGTTGACTGAATCGACGCACCTCTCAATTTAACGTTGTCTGCTTAGTTTTTCCGATGGAACGATAGTAAATTGTTTGATATTTCTAGGATTATGTCTCAGATACTGGCTCTCGTGTACAACAAATAATATATTGGAATTTCTTTGTAACTTGATTTCACTTTACAGATCTCACGGCACGAGTACTACCTTGACTCCGCATACGACGACTTTGCTTGCCATGCCGCAGCATATCCATCAGTTTCTAGTGTGCCAAAGTCTCATGCCGATGCCCTGATACGTGTTTCGAGAGGCACGGGAGGTTTGGAAAGGAATGCCTAAGATGCAGAGCGCAGCGAGAGTTACTATCCTGGCAATCATCGGTGGTCTCGAAAGCACCAAAAACAGCGACGATTAGAGAATTAAGTTACTTATACGACAACTTAGAGACTTCAGGGACTTTTGAGGTTCTTCAGGAAAGTTAGACTTAATTCCATGAGAATTCCTTGAGTTAATCCCCAAGAGTACATTTGATAAGTGCAGTTTGCATACCTGTATCACCGTTTGATTGATGATCCAATAATGAAATATTATTTTTCTGATATTCCTCAAAATGAGAGAAGATTTTGATGATGCAACTCGTGATGAGAGCACGAGAAAACGAATGAGAAAGATGGTCTGTTTGAGCAATCGAACGTTTGAATAGCAGTGAACGTGCATTATTTCTGAAATCGAACAAGACATACTTATTTTCGATTTTTTTATCAATTTTAGTATTGAAATACTAAAATTTTCACCAACGTTCTGTTGGATGACAACTTGGAATTCTCATGAAGTTTCGTATGTAAGTTATTATTACACAAAAGTGAAGAACTAATGGATTCACGAAAGGGACTGCATCGTTCTTCTATGCTTGTTCATGTTTCGTTCATGAAGATAAGTCATGATTGTGGTTAAAACAGTATGTAAATATTATATTGGTGCTTTCCCTCTGGGAAAACCTAATGTTCTCAGATAACTTTTCTTCTCATGCACGATTCTCAATTCCTAGCGAAATTTAGACGTCATGCAGGAAATTTTGAGACTTGTGAATCGATTTTCTAAGAGGAAAACTGTCGAACGAGCATTCTCACAAATCAGGACATTTTAATACTGTTCAACAATTATATAATGTAGATTATATAAAATTCGACGTGACTTTCACGTAGACGGTAGAAATTTTCCTGTTATGTATATTGACTGTCAAAATAATGAACAGGTTCGTCTCACAAACGTTCGAGACCAATCGAATCTGTAGAATTGACGGAAACATTTCGTGGATTTTTCGAACAAAGAAATTTGTAAAAGTTGACGGGTTGTTTGAAATGTTCAACTGTGTACGTACTAAGGACAATTTCGATATTGTATAAATACTGTTTCAATCGCTCTCTCAGCATAGCCACTAGCTTTACAGCGAAAATCTGATGAATGTCCATAAAAATATATCGTACGAGTAGTGGGGGCTGTTGTTGACTGCTGTACATAGCGGTTGAAGAAAAACGAACCCTAGCTGTACGAATATTATGAATGACATCGTGCTATGTCCTGTAACTTTACAGAAAGCTATGGATATTTATGAATGTCTTTGAATTTGAGAAATCGTGAACATATATTAGAAATACTAAATGTCTATCGCAGACTCGATACTGCGTACGTAGTAGAAATACTACGAATATTTAAATGTGGCTCGAGTACTTGAAACTTGTTATAAATGTAAGGCAATTATCAATTTTGGTATTGCACAAGCTGTAGAGATACAGCGACAAAGAGTAGAGATACTCGCAAATTCTGTGGTAAAACACAGAACTCTTTCAAGTTCTCTAACTTGATTAAAAAAATGTGTCGACTTTTTATAATTGGTTCAAGTGATTGAAATTTATCATAAATGTAAGGCAATTATCAATTTTGGTATTGCACAAGCTGTAGAGATACAGCGACAAAGAGTAGAGATACTCGCAACTCCTGTCGTAAAACGCAGATCTCTTTCAAGTTCTCTAACTTGATTGAAAAAATGTGACGACTTTTTATAATTGGTTCAAGTGTTTGAAATTTATCATAAATGTAAGGCAATTATCAATTTTGGTATTGCATCAGCTGTAGAGATACAGCGACAAAGAGTAGAGATACTCGCAAATTCTGTGGTAAAACACAGAACTCTTTCAAGTTCTCTAACTTGATTAAAAAAATGTGTCGACTTTTTATAATTGGTTCAAGTGATTGAAATTTATCATAAATGTAAGGCAATTATCAATTTTGGTATTGCACAAGCTGTAGAGATACAGCGACAAAGAGTAGAGATACTCGCAAATTCTGTGGTAAAACACAGAACTCTTTCAAGTTCTCTAACTTGATTGAAAAAATGTGACGACTTTTTATAATTGGTTCAAGTGTTTGAAATTTATCATAAATGTAAGGCAATTATCAATTTTGGTATTGCATCAGCTGTAGAGATACAGCGAGAGAGAGTAGAGATACTCGCAACTCCTGTCGTAAAACGCAGATCTCTTTCAAGTTCTTGAACTTGACTGGAAAAACGTGACGACTTTTTATAATTGGTTCAAGTGATTGACATTCATTATAAATATTAGGCTATCGTCGGTTTTGCTACAGCAGAAGCTGTAGAAATACAGCGGAAACGGGTAGAAATACTCGTAACTACAGTAGTAAAACTACTGTACGATAATCTATATTATTATCTTATCTGTCGTAACAATACTGCGGATATGAGCTGTGTAAATATCAGTTTCGCCAAGTCCTGTAACTTGACTGCACAAAAATAACTAGTATCTATGAGAGCTTCAAATAATTGAAATTGATTATAAATGCAAAGCAATTCTCAGTTTCGGTATTTCACGAGCTGTAGGGATACAGCGAAAAAAAGTAAAAATACTCTAACTCCAGTAGTAAAACGCAGAACTCTTTCAAGTTGTCTAACCCGACTGAAAAAATGTGACGACTTTTTATAATTGGTTCAAGTGATTGAAATTTATTATAAATGTAAGGCAATTATCAATTTTGGTATTGCATCAGCTGTAGAGATACAGCGACAAAGAGTAGAGATACTCGCAACGCCTGTGGTAAAACGCAGAACTCTTTCAAGTTCTCTAACTTGATTAAAAAAAATGTGACGATTATTTATAATTGGTTCAAGTGATCGCAATTCATTGTAAATATCGGAAAATTTCAAGTTTTGGTGCAGCCTAAGCTGTTGGAATACAGCAATAGAGAATAGAGATATTCTAGTTGTACCAAATCTGAAAATGTAACGATTATTTATAATTGGTTCAAGTGATCGCAATTTATTGTAAATATCGGAAAATTCTAAGTTTTGGTGCAGCCTAGCTGTTGGAATACAGCAATCAAGAATAGAGATATTCTAGTTGTACCAAATCTGAAAATGTAACGATTTACGAATTTATAATTGGTTCAAGTAATTGAAATTGATTATAAATGCAAAGCAATTATCAGTTTTTGTGTTGCACGAGCTGTTGAGATGCAGCGAAAAAGAGTAGAAATACTCGAACTCCAGTAGTAACACTACTGCATGATAATCTATTTTATTATGAATGTTACAAGTCTAATCCTCGAATAGGTGTGTGAAAACATACGAATTCAGAAAAAGAGGACGAAAATATTGTCGACATCGACAAAAAAAACTGTAATACCGACGCAAAAACTGAAATACCGACGGAAAAAACTGCAATACCCACGGGGGATTCCCGATAGATGGCGCCCGGGTGGTTGCGCCATCTTCCGATAGGTGGCGCTGATGATTGAAAAAAATCACCTTTCATTTCCCCTTAATTCTACGTCCAATCACTTCGAGTATTGATAAAAAATGACCGAGTTGAATTTCCGGCACGTTAGAGAAATTGTGTAGATACCCCGGTAAATTAATTTCTAGAATCGAGTTGAATTTCGAGTTGAATTAAATAAAATTATCGACAAAGGAAAAATTGAGTTGAATCGAGTAGATCAATTCAGATCAATACGATGTGGGGGCATGAAGGGCATTCCATGTCAACTAACCCATGTTTCCCCCCCACCATTTTTAATTCGCTTTACAATTTCCTATATGAAATTGGATTTATTTTTAAATCTTGAAAAATCCTCAAAAATCTCATTTTTCATTTCGATCATTTTGACGCCCGTACATTGATTGGCCGATTTTTGTTCATTTTTTTTCGCAGCTATTTGAACATTTTGAACAAACAAAATACCATGTTGCAAAATGACGAAAATTCTCCAAAAATTAAAAAAAATTATCTGGTCAATTGTTAAAATTTTCGCTCTTTTAAAATAATTTTCGTAATTTCGCAACATGGCGTTTGGTTTGTTAAAAATGTTTGAAATGCTAAAAGAATAGAAAAAAATTGGGTCCGTCATTGAAAGGGCGTCAAAATGATCGGAATGAAAAGTGAGGTGTTGAGGGATTTTTTCAAGATGAATGAAAAAAGAAACTATCTCAGATGGGGGAAATAATCATAAAAAATTACTAGTTGCCGGTAATAATCTGAAAAAATTCAGAAGTGCTTTTTCGAGATCGAAGAATCATAGAGAAAATCCTGAAGCGAATCAGCGATGGTGAGGGAAAATCATTGGTCGAGTGGACATAGAATGCCCCATGTACAAAAAATTGATTGTAAGATCCAGACACTCACGATTAGGTTGTATTATCGAAGATTATTGTAGAAAGAATTGATTGAATTCTTGAAAATTTACGTGATTGAGAAAAAGTGATCCCAATTAGAGGGTTACACTACCCCGAGAGGCTAGAATAAAACTCGGTATTCATGAATATTTTGTAGCTAAAGTAATGCATATTTTTTATTTCTCCCTTCCTACACTTTTGGCAGATCTTTTCAGTTTTCGAACGTGTTCTTTTTGATTAAAAATATGGATAATTGGCGAAGATAATACGCCTCCGCGCGCGTCATGATTTTTATTTTTACCTCCAATCTGCGGGAATTCTAATGGTCTAACGGTTCATCTGTAAGATAGAAATATGACAATATTCTGTTAAGTTAGGTTAAATACACAGCGTTACGTGAGATTTGAAGAAAAAAAAAGAACTTTCAGTATCGCGCAGAAGTTCATATTTGTTTTTTACATAAAATTTCTCACATGAAAACATTCATTTAACAGAAACGGTTGACATTAGGACAAAAATCCTAGGTACGAATTGAGGTAATTATATCACAAATGTATGGAATAAATTTCAAAATGATCGGAATAGCTGTTGAGACATATTCCCTGCATATTCCAAGAATGTCGTTCCGAGAAAAACGCGTTTAAAGTCAACAGTGAAAAACTTGAAAAATTTGTGACTTACCTCGTTGTGTAGTTAATCGGCGATTCACCTACATTGATATCTTCCACTCATATTTTGCAATTCACGTAATTGCTTATTGCGGAAAATACGGCAATGAAATTAAAAATTCGATAACCGTGTGGCGGGCCAAACGGGTGAAGACTTGAATTGAATTTTTTCCACCGCACTGTGTTGCAGAGCACACAACAGGTGTATAAAATTGATGTCTTTATCGATATTGTAGGTAACAACCTTGGATTGACGGTAATTTTGTGGGCTGGAGTCATTTGAATTCATTCATTTTTTTCGTAGGTACAAATTTTTCAATGGAAATTAATTTTGTTGAGGGGTTACAGCACCCTGAAATTTTCGGCAGATTGATTTCTTTTCCAATTTTCTATTTCCAATTTTCTCCAAGGTTGACACAACCAATAGAAAATTGGAAAGGAAATCGATCTGCCGAAAATTTCAGGGTGGTGTAACCCCTCAACAAAATTAGTTCCAATTGAAAAATCTGTACAACAAAAATTAATTAATTCAAATGACTCCAACCCGGAAAATGTCCGTGTGACTCAAATTACAATAACATTTCTTTCAAATGTGACCTTGGATCCGTGCCCATCTGTCCTAAAACCCTCCAATATCCGTATTTTATGGGTGGGGGTCAAAATTCCGAAAGATCAAAGAGTCGACAGGTCAAAATGCCGAATTTTCAATGGTACGAAGTTTAAAGTAACGAAAATTGAGAATCACGAAATTTAATCCGACGATCCGCCATTAAGCCGAATAACCAATTCACCGAAAGATTATTTAGCCGAAGGGTCACTCTATCGAAAATTTAGGCTTTTTTGAAGCGTTCTTTATGATATTTGGCTGCCCGTGAATTTGTCCATTCGGAATTTTTTTTTCTGTACAATCTTTCTCGGCACTTCTGTTTTCGGATGTGTAATTTTTCTTTCGTTATGGGCAGTATTGACCAGCACCGCTCAAACTCACACATTTCCTGATATGTTATTCCCCAGCTGAGCCCGGTAGTCCTTCCAGCACGCCTCAACGCTAGAGAGTACCTTCGGTTTTTGAACGAGGATCTTCCGGAGCTACTGGAGGACTTTCCACTTGCGGCAAGGAATTCGATGTGGTTCATGCAGGACGGTGCTCCCGCGCACACTGCAAGGATCGTGCGAGCAGCCCTGAATGCGACGTTTCCAAACAGGTGGATGGGTATCGGGGGTGTAGTGGAGTGGCCTCCGCGGTCCCCAGATCTTACTCCATGCGATTTTTCACTTTGGGGTTTTGTAAAAGAAATCGTATACCGGAATCCGATCCAGTCAGAAGAAGAACTGGAGAGAAAGTTGCACGAAGCATTTGCGATGGTCACCCCCGAAATGCTGGAGAGTGCACGACAAAACGTACTGCAACGAGCTCGTTGTTGCATTCGACAGGGGGGTGGCCATTTTGAGCATTTAGCAAGAAGGAATCGATGAATACGCCTTCCTTGAACTGATTCATTGCAGGCCGGTTCCATCTCAAATCACCCAGCAAGGTGGGGTCGAAAAATTAAAACGATTTCGAAAAAAATATTCTTCAACGCATTCAAGGAGACCTGTATTTTGTCATTTTGCTGTAAAAAGAATGTTGTCCACCTGTACGGCTATTCTAAATTTTTGACAACAATCCACTTTTGCGAATCTTGAAAATTATGTCTTTCGTTAAAACGGCCGTAACTTTCCAACCAATAGACAGAAATACGCATTCGAAAAAAAATCAATCGAATCCGTCTATTGGTTGGAAAGTTACGGCCGTTTTGAAGAAAGACAAAATTTTCCAGATTAGTAGAAGTGGGTTTATGTGAAAAAATTAGAATAGCCGTACAGGCGGACACATTTTTTTCGCAGCAAAATGAAAAAATACGAGTCTCCTTAACTTCTTTGAAAAATGAGATACGTTTTTTCTGAACCGTTTTAATTTTTCGTTCCCGACTTGCTGGGGGATTTGAGAGAGAACCGGCTCGCAGGAAAGTTATTTATTCATCCATTCCTTCTTCAAGCGTCAACTTTCCCTCCAATCCATCTTTCCTTTTAATTTCATTCATTCTTATTTCATAAAGTTGTCATCGAATTTATTTTTATACCTCAAGTATGGGAAAAAAACAAGCGGGTTTGAGCTGACTTTAAAAGCCAGCCTTCAAACATTCCGTTATTTCAGCTAGTTGAATGAGCTTATTGGAATTTTGCAAATGTGACTTCAGATTCTTGATCGGTGACCCAAAAAATCAGGGGCTGTGTCTGTCTGTCTGTAGAGTTTGATTGGTTCAGTACTTTCCGGAATATTCAAATGACCAAATTCTAAAGAATAAAGTTAAAATAATTATTGACATTGATTAAGAATCCGAGGTCAAATTTGCCAAATTTACAACGGCTAATCGAAAAAAAAAAAAAAAAATACGCAAAGCTCGAAGGCTGGCTCATTGGCAGCCCAAACCCGCTTGTCGTACCTCTTCATTATTTGAGCAAGTTTTCACTTTTCAACTTTGATGTACAGCCAACTGGCTTGGAAATCGGAGAAAAAATTATTAATTTAAATAAGAATAATAAGCAGGAATAAATAATATTAAAAAAAAATTATAAATAATATTAAACAAATTAAAAATATTATCAAAAAAATTATAAATATTATTAAAAAAATTATAAATATTATTAAAAAAATTATAAATATTATTAAAAAAAATTAAGTATTGTCATTCAACGAAGAACCGTTGTTTTGAATAAAATAAATGTAACAAATTGACACTCCTCTTCTCATACATGGGCTGGAACGACAGGATTTTTCCCGTGAATCGAGAAAAAAATGACACTCCACGAGACGAACTAGGTAGGTCTCTACGGAACCATGTTTTGTGGCCAAAGAATCCCAAGTTTATTTTTCCGTATGCACTTTTGCAGGATCCATTTGTGACCCTAGATTGTCTAGATGCGTGAAATGTCTCGTGCAAAATAGCAAATTTGACACTGACCGTGACTTTGGGGGTGAAGATTAATTTTATCAGAACAAATAGCTGGGAATTTCCACCGATCTCAAGCAGGAAAATTACTTGATGAAACAGTATAACATAACATCCATATACCGTACAGAATTACTGCATGACCATAACGTCAAGTTTAATACGAACAACACTGGGCAAATATCGCATCGAACCTTGGCACAAGTAGGTCGGGTTTTGTCGCCTTCACTTGGACGTTGTACACCCGCCGACCTCTTGACTCATTTGAAATACGAGTCAACGCTCATAAATCCCGATAAATCGATACTTCAATAGGTATTTGAATCACCAGACGATTTTTTAATTTTTAATATCCATTGTTGCATGTATTTTATTTATTTGACATAATCTTGCAAGTCTCTGGTAACATTTCCTTTTTACCAATAATTATTTGTCCTCTAGTTTTATTTCCGGGAAAAGGCAAACGTCATGTTTTGTACCTGAAGAAGAAGAAGAAGATTAACAAGAGTGCCCCGTTGATAATCACCGATGCTATGAAAGATGGGAGAAAATTCAAATATTAATAGTGGTGAAGTTCCAAACGTTCAAGTGGACGAAAGTTGCTGAGAGAATTTTTGAGCCTAGATACGGCCCTGGATATGTGCCTAGTGGGGCCCCGACTACACAACTCTGATATTACAGTTAATACACAAATTACTTTTTTTTTTAATTCATACTTCTCAATCAATTCTCGATTTCAAAAACCCAAGCCAAATCTTCATCCCTGCCGAACCATATCCACTGACTGACCCCAAATAACTAGCTCGGACACCATACTTAGTGCGCCAGCATTTTTTTTTTTCGAAAATTCATTATAATTCAAAACACGATGATCCACGTATCGAAATCGCGTCTTAATCCTTCCTGGAACCCACGCTGACCGCTGTAGAATTGCACCCTGGATCGGGTGACTCCGGGGGTGGGTTCCGGGAGGAACAAAGAGCTGGTTCTGTTTTCTAGTTGTATTTTGACATTTAATGAGTTTTCGAAAAAAAAATTGGCGGTGCACCAATAATCGTCTCCAAGTTGGTTACTCGGAGTGAGTCGGGGGATGTTGTCCAGTGCGGATGAAGATGTTTTTCCGAGTTGTCAAATCACGTTTTGAGTTGTGATTATTTTTAGAACGGAAAAAAAAAGAAAAAAAAATTGGGCACTAATAATCGTCTCCGAGTTGGTTATTTGAGGTGAGTCGGGGGATGTTTTTCGGTGGGGATGAAGATATTTTTCCGAGTTCCAGAATGACTTTTTGAATTGTGATTATTTTTAGAACGGAAAAAAAGAAAAAATAAATTGGGCACTAATAATCGTCTCCGAGTTGGTTATTTGAGGTGAGTCGAGGGATGTTTTTCGGTGGGGATGAAGATATTTTTCCGAGTTCCAGAAGCAGGTTTTAAATTGTGATTATTTTTAGAAAAAATAAAAAATAAAAAAAAATTGGGCACTAATAATCGTCTCCGAGTTGGTTATTTGAGGTGAGTCGGGGGATGTTTTTCGGTGGGGATGAAGATATTTTTCCGAGTTCCAGAATCACGTTTTGAATTGTGACTATTTTTAGAACGGAAAAAAAGAAAAAAAATGGGGCACTAATAATCGTCTCCGAGTTGGTTATTTGAGGTGAGTCGGGGGATGTTTTTCGGTGGGGATGAAGATATTTTTCCGAGTTCCAGAATCACGTTTTGAATTGTGACTATTTTTAGAACGGAAAAAAAGAAAAAAAATGGGCCACTAATAATCGTCTCCGAGTTGGTTTTTTCCGAGTTCCAGAATCACGTTTTGAATTGTGACTATTTTTAGAACGGAAAAAAAGAAAAAAAATGGGGCACTAATAATCGTCTCCGAGTTGGTTTTTTCCGAGTTCCAGAATCACGTTTTGAATTGTGACTATTTTTAGAACGGAAAAAAAGAAAAAAAAATAGGGCACTAATAATCGTCTCCGAGTTGGTTATTTGAGGTGAGTCGGGGGATGTTTTTCGGTGGGGATGAAGATATTTTTCCGAGTTCCAGAATCAGGTTATGAATTTTGATAATCTTAAAAGAAAAAAAATGGCGGGGCACTAATAATCCTCTCCGAGTTGGTTACTCGGGGTGAGTCGGGGGATGTCCGGTGGGGATGAAGATGGTTTTCCAAGTTGTCGAATCACGTTTTGAATCGTGATTATTTTTGGAAAGAAAAAAAAATGGGGCACTAATAATCGTCTCCGAGTTGGTTATTTGAGGTGAGTCGAGCGATGTTTTTCGATGGGGATGAAGATATTTTTCCGAGTTCCAGAATCAGGTTTTAAATTGTGATTATTTTTAGAAAAAAAAAGTAAAAAAAAAAAAATGAATCACTAATAATCGTCTCCGCGTTGGTTATTTGAGGTGCGTCGGGGGATGTTGTCCGGTGGGGATGAAAATGTTCTTCCGAGTTAGAATCAGGTTTCGAATTTTGATAATCTTGAAAGAAAAAAAAATGGCGGGGCACTAATAATCCTCTCCGAGTTGGTTACTCGGGGTGAGTCGGGGGGTGTCCGGTGGGGATGAAGATGGTTTTCCAAGTTGTCAAATCACGTTTTGAATCGTGATTATTTTTGGAAAGAAAAAAAAATGGGGCACTAATCATCGTCTCCGAGTTGGTTATTTGAGGTGAGTCGAGGGATGTTTTTCGATGGGGATGAAGATATTTTTCCGAGTTCCAGAATCAGGTTTTAAATTGTGATTATTTTTAGAAAAAAAAAAAGTTAAAAAAAAATGGATCACTAATAATCGTCTCCGCGTTGGTTATTTGAGGTGCGTCGGGGGATGTTGTCCGGTGGGGATGAAAATGTTCTTCCGAGTTAGAATCAGGTTTCGAATTTTGATCATCTTAAAAGAAAAAAAAATGGCGGGGCACTAATAATCGTCTCCGAGTTGATTACTCGGGGTGAGTCGGGGGATGTCCGGTAGGGATGAAGATGTTTTTCCGAGTTCGAGAATCACGTTTTGAATTGTGATTATAAGAAAAAAAAAAAAATAAAAAAAAAAATGAAAAAAAAAATTAAAAAAAAAATGGCGGGGCACTCAGTATGGTGTTCGAGTTGATTATCCAGAATTACACACGATTCAATTTCATCGATCGTCGTGGGTCGCATCGTCGGATAGTCATTTGTCGGCAACCGAGTGAGAGAGGCATTGCCTGCCTGCTCTCGCGCGCAATCGTGGCTGCCTCCTGTCCCAGAACGAATCTAAAGGGGCACCCTGATTGGCCGACTTTCTAACGGCTCCTACTCGAAAACTGTTCGAAAAAAAAAAATTCAAGAGACACTTTCGTCTTATTTTTTTACGACGAATCTGCCAGTACGGCGAAGTGCGTTTAAACCTAACCACCCTGTATACATACTATAATGAAAGTCGCGGTCACGCGGTAACAAAGGCCCACAGGCATGAAATTGTACATGTGCGCTTACCCAGGTGCCTCGAGCACTTGACGCAGTATTGATAGGCCACCTTTTTGTTGGACCGCTGTACCTCCTTGATGATTTGCTGGAACGGTTTGAGGTTCATTTTGCTCCTCGCATACGGGGTTATCTTGCGATAGTTTTCGAGATTGATCTCTTCCCTACTCGCGATCTGTGAAAGCGTCTTTACGCGATTCCATTCACGGAAATGTTTATTATCCGTTCGCCCCCATAATTTTGCCGGGAAGACCTCAATTTTTTCCGCGATTATTCGCCGGAGCGCCGGTCCGCCATCTTCGAGGTCCGCATAACACGCGCAGATCGCCATCACCCCGTACGTGTGACTCGGGTGTAAAATTCCATCCGTCACTTCGTCCACAGCCGCGTCCGGACCGAGGCGTGATTCCTCGCCTTTGGCCACCGTGTACGCGTCAAGGGTGAAAATTCTCCATGCCTCGCCGACCGGCCCGTACATCGCCAATTCTCTTTTGAGGCCGCACATCTGCCTCGCGTACAATCCCAGAAGATTGAGCAGGTCCAATGCCTGTAACATGGGAAAAAGGAAATTAGAGAAATGGACGCGTTGGGATCTCCTCCATACGCACCGACTCTTCCGGCGTCCTCGTGAGTTCGACATATTTCCAGAGACGGTGTTCTCCGTTGTCGTCGGGATTCCTCTGCAATACCTCCACCCACTCGACGTCGTCGTCGTCGTGGTCGTTTGATTTTTTCGGTTTTTTCGGCGCCTTTCCCGCTGTCCTTTTCAATACCACTTGCATTGGTCGGCGATCCGTATCGTCGACATATTGCAGTATGATGGACAGGTACTCGGCGAACCGATTCGTCGGGCAGTCGACGAACGTCCGAATCTCTTCCGGCGTCATGCGACACGACTCTTGGCTTCGAGTTCCGTGCCGCATTAACCGGACATGAACCCCATCTTCGAGCTCGTTCGGTTGGAGGGGTTCCGACCCCTGGTGCCTCATTTTACGATACCGACGCGTATCGGTCGTTATGCCGTAGCCCTGCGTCCAGGCTTTTCTTAGGACCGCCTGATCGATAATGCACTGTAGATGTTGCCTCGGCAACAGGCATCCTTGGGGATACGGCATCGTCTTGTACTCGCTCGGTATCAGGCTCTCCGTCCCGAGCCTTCCCCGTGGCACGATGTCGGCGAAGTTGGTAATTTCTACCAGTGCCGCTTGGTCGTAGAGCATTTTGGCGAATTGGTCGCCGATACCGACGTCCCTCCACATTCTCGGCCGAATCACTTGGGCGTAAGTGCATACCGCCTCGAATCTGGCAGCAACGCCGACTTCCGTGACACGCTTGAAATACTCTAGCAACCTGGCCTCGTCGTTCGCCATAGTGCCTCCGTATACGCTCAATCTGCAAAAGAAATGGAACAACAACGACGTTTAACGGATGATATTACGCGCGAATCATTCAGCAAGACGCCATCATCATCATCATCATCATTATCATCGTCATCATCATCATCATCATCATCATCATCATCATCATCGTCATAATTGTTACCTGTTGCCTTTCGGAGCCATTTTCATTCCTTCGAACAGCTGACGCATCCACGTAGGCGGTCCGCGTTTATTCGGCAGCAGATGAGCCTCCGGCTCGTACCCCTGAACATATGTAACCTGGTCGAAGCCCCGCAGATGCCTCAAACCAGAGAAATGTCCATAACCACCCAGGAAGAAGAATTTCAAATACGTGGTGGCACTGTCCCACGTCGCCGGGTCGGTAATTTTTCTGACCTTCTTCAGATCGAAGGTGATCAAAGCCCGGTCCTTAGCGAACTCGACACCGTGGTGCACCTGCATTGTATCGTATTATATTAATTTATTATTACGCCATGGATTTTTAAAAAGCCATCAGGCAAATGTGAGGATGTACATGGACGAACTTAAATTTATAATAAACGGTAGAAATACATATAGCAGCAAAGAATAGTATACAGAAAACAAAAAAATAATAACCTGGACGTAGTAAATTTTGTCGTAGTTGGCAATCAGGCGGTTTATCTCGTTGAAGGCCAGTTCCGGGTTGAGCTTCAGGCCGTGCAACGCCCGGTAATAATAGACGCTAACGCCGTCGATTCTTTTGGTGGCCGAAATCATCGAATCGGCGAACGCCTCCCAATCCTCGTGATAAATACGCAATTGCGTCTTGCCGAACGTATTTATCTTGGATGGGGTATGGCTCCGCGTCCGCGACAGCCTCGGCATCGTCGATATCGCCTCCAACGTCGTATTCTGGTGGAATCTCCACCTGGCGAGAACTTCATTGAAATTTGCCAGAATCTCGATGCGATACAGGACGTATATTGTTTCCGGGCCAGAACCACCGAAGACGAACTCTCGAAATCTATACCGCGGTCGACCATCAGGCCGATCGTCTTCCGTCTCGTTTAGCAATTCGATGGCTTTTTTGTTATAGCAGATCCCCGCATGCGGATTCTCCAGCCCGATGGAGAAGTTGAGCAGCGGCGCAAATGCCGACAAATCTGATGCCATTATAACGTACGAGTCGACGTTACACTTTGCCGTCACGCCTGGACTGTTTGCGTGGACGTGGTACACCCGACCCGAGTCGGAACACTTGACCCATGGGTCTCCGATGGACGGCGGCGTCATGGGTCGCGGCGGTTCCGGTGGCCGCGGACTTTCGGCGTGGTCCGGAGACCCCACGTCCATTAAGGCATCAGACAACTCCTCGTCGACGTCGCTCGTCTCGACGATCGAGCTTCGCCGATTGGATTCGTGGTCCGAATTCGAAACGATCATGACGATCGGTGTCCCGTCGTCGTCGTAGTCGTTCACCTCCACGCGAGGCTCCTCGTCCGCGGGCGCTGATTCCCCCGCTTCCCAACTCATCCGCCCTGTTTTCGCGGCCGTAGGTTCGAACTCTTGAAATTCCTCAATGTCCGAGGAAGTTGGGGACAACACCTCAAGTTCGTAATCATCGATATCACGTGGGTCGATGCGACGACACATCTCGACGAGTCTTCGACTCCGCGATTCTTCTCGGTTCCGCTTCCGAAGCTTGTCGTATCTTCGCGGCATGGTGTCACCTCTTCCTGACGGAAGATACTCGGCGCTAGAACGACAACGACAAGTCTTCCGCTATTTTATTTCATTTTATTTTACTTACCCGAATAATCTACCTATTCACGGCTGTTCTTTCCGCTTGTCTTTCTGATCTTTTAACCTTACTCGCGGTCACTTACTTATTTATTTATCTTACATTTGTTTGCCCGTTATTGTAATTTGTTTGTCACTTTTATACTCTGTATGCCTGCTACTGTTTGCCCAATATTGCTATGTGAATAATAAACCTTACATACATACATGCATACGTTTCACAGGTTTCCAACGAAGATTGTAACCCCTTCCACCGTCACAGACTGTTTTTTTGTTATCACGATCCGCTTCTCAATTATAATTTTTGTTTGTTTCTCACACCCGTTCCCGACCGACACGTAGCTTTTCAGCTTTCAATTAACAGCACACGTTATACCGAACACGTCTAGCATGCAGCGGGAAGTACGCCCTTGTGTCGTAGGATAACCTATTGACATCCGCGCATCCTAGTTCCGCCCATCCTAGCAGACGAACATGGGAAGAAATGTGAACCGGAAGCAGCTTCGGGAGATATAGTTGGACTGGACAAAATATAGTTAGATTCCCCCACACTCCTAGTGGTACACTAGGAGTTAGGCCGCATTCGCATGGGCCTGAATTCACCGGATCGGAACGGAATCGGAATGTAGGGAGTTTTCGAAGAGCCAAGTCGTAAGAGGAGACGTTTTCCGGATACAATAAGGCAGGTACAAATTTTTACATACGGTTTGACAGCTGCAGACTCGAAGCTGCATAGTTTTGGCTAGTGGGAGAGTTTTTTATCAACCCCGGGGAGTGCGCGAAGCGCACGAGGCCGCGCACAACAGAACCCAAATAGGGCGCGTACGTCACCAATATACTCGATAGTTTCATCAATACATATATGTAAAATACAAAAAACAAATCATTTATTTCACGTTTTATTTATTAACAAAATTATATGATGTCTTCCACAATATTGTGGTAGCCGAGTGTACAGTTGCAGACTCGTAGCTGCATAGTTTTGGCTAGGTGGATAGTTTTTATTAACCCCGGGGAGTGCGCGAAGCGCACGAGGCCGCGCACAACAGAACCCAAATAGGGCGCGTCACCAATATACTCGATAGTTTCATCAATACATATATGTAAAATACAAAAAAGAAATCATTTATTTCACGTTTTATTTATTAACAAAATTATATGATGTGTTCCACAATATTGTGGTAGCCGAGTGTACAGTTGCAGACTTGTAGCTGCATAGTTTTGGCTAGGTGGATAGTTTTTATTAACCCCGGGGAGTGCGCGAAGCGCACGAGGCCGCGCACAACAGAACCCAAATAGGGCGCGTCACCAATATACTCGATAGTTTCATCAATACATATATGTAAAATACAAAAAACAAATCATTTATTTCACGTTTTATTTATTAACAAAATTATATGATGTCTTCCACAATATTGTGGTAGCCGAGTGTACAGTTGCAGACTTGTAGCTGCATAGTTTTGGCTAGGTGGATAGTTTTTAGTTACCCCGGGGAGTGCGCGAAGCGCACGAGGCCGCGCACAACAGAACCCAAAAAGGGCGCGTCACCAATATACTCGATAGTTTCATTTATATATACATATATGTAAAATAAAAAACAAATCATTTATTTCACGTTTTATTTATTAACAAAATTATATGATGTCTTCCACAATATTGTGGTAGCCGAGTGTACAGTTGCAGACTTGTAGCTGCATAGTTTTGGCTAGGTGGATAGTTTTTATCAACCCCGGGGAGTGCGCGAAGCGCACGAGGCCGCGCACAACAGACGACTTTTACAAATATACTGTGCCTAGGAACCCAAACGACGCAGCATTCCCAAACAAGTTCTGCGAAAGATCTGAAAGTAATCTGAAAAATCGAAGAGGATAGGCCTAGGTACCACCTGAAATTGTTACGCTGTAGGTCCACCCGTTCTCGAATTATCGCCGCTTTAGTTACCGCTGAAAAAAAATCACTGTGGCAGACCACTGTGCGTGACGGCGGGGGTCTGGGGGCGAAGCCCCCGGTGGGGCCCAGGGGCGAAGCCCCGGTGGGGGGGTTCGGGGGGGCGAAGCCCCCCCGACTCAAAACATATTCTGACATCAAGTTTTTCAAGAACTACCAGCCTAACGGTAATACCATTATCGAATCGAAACATGACATACCTGGTTGCCGTCGTTTCATCTCTACTTCGTCGTCGTCGTCGCCGTCGTCGTCGTCTCGTCTTCTTCATCTTCGCGTCGCTGAAACGGTAAGGACAATAAAGGGGTTGCCGAAACCGTAAGTACGATAAAGAGCGCCAAGTCTGGTATGTCACATTGAACGCTTATTTTTATTATCGTTTGTTTGTTTGTTTGTTTATTTTATTAACGGTAAGATTGGAAGAGATAAGATAAGAAGTAGACTACAGAATAAAAATAATTTATTGATTTATTAATATAATATAATATATATTTAAAATAATAATATATAAACTATAAACCCATGGCTTATCCAAGTCGCGCGCGTTTCATCGCCTCGTACACGCTCTCGGTGACGTCCGCGACGCGGCGGCGCTTCAGTCTTTCGTTCAACTCTATGCGGCGGCGCTTGAGTGCATCGTCATCATCGGTGCGACTCCCCTAAAAAAAGATGACCGTATGACTGACAGAGATCCAAAAGTACGACCAACTTTTCGGTGAATTCGGGCGGGAGCGACCCGGCCGTAGCGACCGTAGAAATTTGAAATTTTGCGTCGCTTGTGTTATTTTGAGGTGGAAGCAACCGGAAATATGACAAATATGACAGAAGGGATGGAAAATATGACAAATACGAGAAAAGGGATTAAAATATTACAAAAACTGACTTGCCTCGCCAGTCGGCGGTCCCTCGACCTCCTCCGACTCGTCCCCGGCCTCAGAGGCGAGCGCAACCTTCGGCTCGGGGTACTCGACGTCGTCGTCCATCGCCGCAGCTTCGTCGTCGCTCGACAAGACGATGACGTCGTCGAGCCCCTACAAGAATATCATCAATATGATTAACAGAGATCCAAAAATACGATCAAAAAATGACCGAAATTATCACAGAAGGGATGGAAAATATTACAAAATGTGACTTGCCTCGCCAGTCTGCGGGATCGCCTCCGCCTCGTCCCCCATCTCCGCCGAATAGCTGGCCATCTCGATTTCCAGCCCCTCGGCCGGTATCTCGACGTCGTCATCTAGCACCACGTAAATGACGGGCTCCGAGTCGTCGAGCCCCTGAAAGAACATCATCATCGATACGATCAACAGAGATCCAAAAATACGATCAAAAAATGACCGAAATTACGACAGAAGGGATGGAAAATATGACAAATATGAGAAAAGGGATGAAAATATTACAAAATTTGACTTGCCTCGCCAGTCAGCGGTCCCTCGTCCATCCGCTCGTCGGGTTTTTCACCCGCCACCTCTTGTTCCGGAGGTAGGGCGACGATGCAGTCGAGCCCCTAAAAGAATATCATCAATATGATTAACAGAGATCGAAAAATACGACGAAAAAATGACCGAAATTATGACAGAAGGGATGGAAAATATGACAAATATGAGAAAAGGGATTAAAATATTACAAAATGTGACTTGCCTCGCCAGTCAGCGGTCCCTCGTCCACCTTGTCCCCTACCTCGATCTTTTCCGCGTCGGCGATGACGGCGGTTGTTGGCGAATCCGACACGACGCCTCCGTTGATAACGGTTCACTCGATCCGAGCGAAGTCGAGTTGGATTAGTTCTTGAGTGGTCCGTTTCGCCAACTCAATCTCCCGGTCCCGCTCGTTCTCGAGTCGTTTCAGTTCTCGTTCTGTCCGCGCCTTTGCGTCGTCCTCTTCCTTGATCATTTTCGCGAGAGCCCTTTGCATAATCTCGTCAAGCAACGCGTCGAGTCGATCCATCGTTGTCGATCGGTGGATATTTTTTTATTTTTTTTTTTTCAATTAAATGGCAATGAACCGCGCGCCCAGCGAAGACTGACTCGGCCGCGGTACGTACGCTCCCGAGTTATATAAGCTCGGCCGACCGGCGCGGAAGATCTGCGCCGAGGTTCCGCGCACGTCCGCCGAGGTTATATATATGTCGGGAACCAAAACTCGCGCGGTAACTCCTGGTTCAGCGCTCGACGAGGACGGACCTCCGTGAAATTTATATGTACAGCGCAGCCAAAAGAGGTGATGTCGCGCAGAAACGAGTCCGTCGATGCGTTTCGTAGGTTAGGTGTAAATTTCAACGGCAATTTCAGACGATTTTCAAAACATATTCCGACATCAAGTTTTTTAAGAACTACCAGCCTAACGTCGGTACTATTATAGAATCGGAACATAATATACCTGCTCGCCATCGAATTGCCTGCTTATCGAACGTTCTACGAACATTGAAACAGCTTGCAACATCCGCGATATCAAGAGTTTATTAAAAAATTCCGAAAAAATTATTGTATGGTCGGTGATAGGCTTCCAAACCTGATTTCAACCCTTCCTACCCTCAGACACTCCCCGATTTTGATTTCGTTACCCGGAACTTGGCATATTTCGACTTTAACCTGAAAATTGACTTCTTGGCTCCGGAGATGAATGATTGTCATAGAAATTCATGACCTGGAGGGTTGAAATTCCAGATCATGGTCGGTGATAGGCTTCTAAACCTGATTTCAACCCTTCCTACCCTCAGAGACTCCCCGATTTTGATTTCGTTACCCAGAACTTGGCATATTTCGACTTTCACGTGAAAATTGACATTTTGGCTCCGGAGATGAATGATTTTCATAGAAACTCATGACCTGGAGGGTTGAAATTCTAGATCATGGTCGGTGATAGGCTTCTAAACCTGATTTCAACCCTTCCCACCCTCAGAGACTCCCCGATTTTGATTTCGTTACCCAGAACTTGGCATATTTCGACTTTCACCAGAAAATTGACTATCTGGCTCCGGAGATGAATGATTTTCATAGAAATTCATGACCTGGAGGGTTGAAATTCCAGATCATGGTCGGTGATAGGCTCCCAAACTTGATTTCAACCCTTCCTACCCTCAGACACTCCCTGATTTTGATTTCGTTACCCGGAACTTGGCATATTTCGACTATCACCAGAAAATTGACTTCTTGGCTCCGGAGATGAATGATTTTCATAGAAATTCATGACCTGGAGGGTTGAAATTCCAGATCATGGTCGGTGATAGGCTTCTAAACCTGATTTCAACCCTTCCTACCCTCAGACACTCCCCGATTTTGATTTCGTTACCCAGAACTTGGCATATTTCGACTATCACCAGAAAATTGACTTCTTGGCTCCGGAGATGAATGATTGTCATAGAAATTCATGACCTGGAGGGTTGAAATTCTAGATCATGGTCGGTGATAGGCTTCTAAACCTGATTTCAACCCTTCCTACCCTCAGACACTCCCTGATTTTGATTTCGTTACCCAGAACTTGGCATATTTCGACTTTCACCAGAAAATTGACTTCTTGGCTCCGGAGATGAATGATTTTCATAGAAGATCATGACCTGGAGGGTTGAAATTCTATTTAAATAAGAATAATAAGCAGGAATAAATAATATTAAAAAAAAATTATAAATAATATTAAACAAATTAAAAATATTATCAAAAAAATTATAAATATTATTAAAAAAATTATAAATATTATGTCACGTCTGGTCCCACGGTCCATACGACGCCTACCCTCACACACTCTCACACACACACACACACACACGCACTTAGACTTAGACTTAGACTTAGACTTAGTGAACTAGATCTTAGAATATCTGCACCCCGCTATCTTACTCTTTTCGCATAAGCCTGACGGCGCATCACCCGATACTTCGCGTACCGTGAGATAGCTTGGTCAGTCTTATGCACTCCCCTCACCCTTCCCGCTGGCTTCTTCAGTCTTGACTGAATTAGCTGGACTCACTTCTGGAACTACTCTCTTAGGAATAAGAACTGTTGTACTCTCTTTTAAATCACTTGTCTGAATAAATCTGTTGAATATATAATCACTTCTGTTCTACGCTGGATACTCTTATTGAAATATCGCCCGCTTCACACCTTCGGTGTACTTTTATGTATTTTACACGGGATTGAACCCATATAAAATACTTGACTTGCTTAGGCTTGTTACACTGGTGGCAGCGGTGTTCCCCGTGACGAAGTTTAAAAAAGTGAGAAGGTGATTCAGTGAAAAGAGTTTGATTAGTTAGCAACAATCTGGAAACGGCCAATCCGGAAAACGACTAACTAGCGCGCAGCGTATTCGAAAGGCCTAGCCAAAGGAAGAGATCAACGATACGACAGACGCATTCGCCAAAACAAGTGTTTTTAATTAAGTGCAACAATATATCGACGCGTGAAAAGTGCACCAGAAGTCAACCATCAGCACACCGTCGATAAAAACTAGTTTTAACAATAATTAATAATCAATAAATCATAAAATAATAAAAAACCTCGCAACCATAAGACGACGGAAGATAAAATTATAATAAATACCTCGCATTCTCAATAAGACGACGGAAGATAAAATTATAATAAATACCTCGCATTCTCAATAAGACGACGGAAGATAAAATTATAATAAATACCTCGCAACCATAAGACGACGGAAAATAAAATAATAAATACCTCGCAACCATAAGACGATGGAAGTTAAAATAATAAATACCTCGCATTCTCAATAAGACGACGGAATATTAATCATTAAGAAATTCAAGTGAACAGTGATTCAAAAAAAATTTGTGCTCTCGCAACACACGTAAGACGACGAGACTAACCTGCCAATCAGACGCAGCGATAACCATTGAAAATTAAATCTCTCGCAAACATAAGACGACGAGAATTTAATAATTAATCGAAGACTGAAAATTAATCGAGTCATTCGAAACCAAAAATCTCCACACCGAACGAGCCCCGGTATCCTGAGCGAACGAGAGAAGC
>JAEUYN010001117.1:42500-51070 GCA_018257835.1 Euura lappo
AAGGAGAAAACCCCGTGAACTCTCCGGTTCAAGTTTTACCCTACCAACATCAGCTTCTGGTGGAACAACGACTCCATGCTCGATTGAATGCTGAGGGAGAGCTTCGCCAACTGGAGGTTGATAATACACGCGAAGAATATCAACAAGCAATTGAGATTCAACGCATTCGAATCGAACGGGAACGAGAAGAGCGTAGACGTGAGTTAGACGCTCAGCAACGCGACTTGGAGATCCAACGCCTCGAGCTAGAACGTGAGAGGGACGAACGTCGTTCGGAGGTAGAAGTTCGTCGTCTCGAACTAGAGCGAGAAAAGGAGGAGCGTCAGTTAATGGTTCAGCGCATCCAGTCCGACCTTCAGCGTCGTCAGGATGACATGCGCCGGGACCTGCAACAACAGCAGGACGACCTCAGACTTCGCTTGGAGCGTATGGAGAGCCGAGGAGTCCAGGTGCTGGAAGATCTACCCAGACCGACTTCAGGAGGCCGCGCTACGCCTCCAAACCGGATTTCGAGTCGTTTTGTGTCCGCCGAGGCACTAAGGTCAGATCCACATATTTTACACCGACCTGCTTCAAGCAGAGCGTTGCCAATCGCACCGCTCTCGCCAGAGCTTCAGACCCAGGTCTGTAGTGGGAATTTGCCACATTATGACCAGGTCGCTGGGCGTAGAAACGAAGAAGCTCGTCCGAATTTAGGTCGAGAGGATGTGCAGCTTCCCACAACCCAGACCGAAAACAGGAACCTGAATTCTAATATCTACAGGCAATATTCTTTAGGTAACGATGTTCGCAGAGATGTTGCCGAGTTACCAGAGCAGTTGTTCCCCGAGACTAGTATCAACCATTTTAACAATGTTACACCTAGAAATAACAATGTTCTGCCTCCGCGCACCTTAACAGACTTGTATGGCGTCGGGAGAGGTGGAGAGAATCAGGATGGTTTTGGAGCCAGAGTGGAGGCTCGGAACCCTCGGGATTTGTCGCGAGGTTTACCGAGTGAGAACATTGTGCTGGACCAGGAGGGTCTGAGGGCATTGATCGAGAGGGTGAACGAAAACGCGTGTAGAAATTTATCAAATCCGACCTACGCGAACACGGGTGTCTTTCAACAGCTTCCTCTGGGAACTTTGCCTGATGTTCCTGTGAATAACCTCGCGTCGAGTCATTCCGCTGCCGTTGGTGTACCGGTTGTAGAGCCATCTATGCGTCAAGGGTTCGTCTCAAACGTGCCTTTGAACCAGGGTCAGATGCCTCCAGCCTTCCTGTCCAATTTCTTGCCAAGCGCGGTCTCGAACGGTTTGAACCCAGGAACATTGTCCTCACACCACCAAAATAGAAGTTCACAGAACGTTAGACCCAGCACGTATGACGGTTCGACTCCGTGGGCGATTTATGAACGTCAATTTTTAATGATTGCGGAGTTGAATAACTGGAATTTCGCAGAAAGGGCCGCGACTTTGACCGCGTCTCTGAGAGGGAATGCTCTGAGCGCACTGAGTTCACTAACTGATTTAGATGCACGAGACTTTAACAAAATCTGTACCGCTCTGAAATTGCGTTTCGGTGAGGAACATCTTTCGGACCTGTATTTCACTCAGTTCGAGAACCGGCGGCAGAGGAAGGGGGAGGATCTGGCCACCCTTGGTCATGATTTGGAGCGTTTGGCGCGAAGCGCGATTCTCGATTGTTTAGGTTCCAGCAGGGACAAATTAACTTGCGCGCGATTTATAAACGCGATTTCCGATCCGACTACTAAGCATGCTTTGAAAATGGCTAAACCTTCAACTCTTCGCGACGCAATTGTAAGAGGATTGGAGATAGAGATTCTCAATCGAGAAGACTTCGGTTCTCAGCGAATTAGACAAATCGCTGAGGAAAAACCCACTCCTTCAACTAAGAGTCCCCCAACGAAACCCTCTGCCTCTCCTGTTCCACAACAGAGCCAATCTAGCTCCCACCGAAGTAGCGGCGGTTATAACGACAGGCAACAAAGCCGAAATTCTATTAAAACTTGTATTTATTGCAAGAAGAGGGGGCACGATGCTCAAAGCTGTTATGCGTTGAAAAGGCACCTGGCCAATACAGAAAATACACAGATGGACACTAATAATTCGTGGCGCGATAGACAAGATAATCGAAACCGGGATGGATCTAATCAAAACCAATATCAGTACCGTCAGCCTTCGTCTTCGCGCGGACCTGATCCTCGCGGGAATAACCGTGGGCCAAGTCCTCCAAAAAACTAGACTCAGGTAGCCTCGCGGGGCAGAAGCTATCTTCCACAAATACCCCCCTTTGCCCTCCTTTCACACACTTCGTAGTGCGTGGTCTTCGTCAGTCCGGGTTGTACGCGAAGGGCTCGGTTGACGGTGTTAACTGCCTTTGGGTGGTAGACACTGGCGCCGAGGTTACTGTCGTTCGGTCAGATCTGTTAGGTTCGGCTTCACACCCGTACTCTTCTGGCTCGGCCTTGCGCACGGCCACAGGGGAAGCGACTCCTGTTTTAGGCAAAGCGTTTGTTGAAGTAAATGTGGAAGGTTGTATCCGTTCTTCCCACGAAGTCTTTGTGGCGGATATCGAGGACGATGGGATTCTGGGGATAGATTTTCTGTCAAAACACAAATGCTTGATTTCAACCGAGGAAAGTACTCTTTGCTCAGACGGGAGAGAAATTTATTTACAAACCACGCGATATTCAGATTCTTTGCATCGCGGATCGGGTTTTCCTTCAACTGTCAGGGGTCTTGGACGGGATAGTCAATTGGAATCCCAGACTCCTCTTCCTACCACGTCACAGCCAAGGATTAACGTCTTCGACGAGTTAGTTTCTGTTCCTTTTGATTCGCCAGATATAATCGAAGTAGTTGAGATTCCCGACTCAGCTGTCCCTGAGTATCTCCGGAAGTTGCTAAAAGATTCATCCACGGAATTGGACGCTCAACAACAGAAGGGTTTGGTCAGTTTGTTGAATGAATTTCGGAACGCATTCGCGAAGGATTCAAAAGATATCGGCAGATGCACCTTGGTAAAACATAAAATTAATGTAGGGAACTCGGATCCAATTAAACAAGGCGCTCGTAGACTCCCGCTGAACGGACGGACAGAAGTAGAAAAGATGGTCTCGGATATGCGAGACAGTGACGTGATTGAACCGTCTTCAGGGCCCTGGGCCTCGCCGATTGTGTTGGTGAATAAAAAAGACGGAACCAAGAGGTTTTGCATAGATTATAGACAGTTGAATGATATAACCAAAAAGGATTCTTATCCGTTGCCGAAAATTGATGAGACTCTGGATCTCCTGGCCGGGGCCTCTTGGTTCTCGACTATCGATTTGCAGAGCGGCTACTGGCAGGTTGAAATGGACCCTGAAGATCGAGAAAAGACCGCTTTTGTAACAGGGTTAGGTGGCCTCTGGCAATTCAAAGTCATGCCTTTCGGCTTGTGTAACGCTCCGGCTACGTTTGAGCAAGTTATGGAAACAGCTTTGCAAGGCTTAGTGGGAAAGATCTGTCTCGTGTACCTCGACGACATAATTGTTTTTGGCAATACCTTTGAAGAAGAGGTTCAGAATTTGAAGAAGGTTTTCGAAAGATTATTGTTGGTCGATTTAAAGATGAGCCCAAAGAAGTGTCATCTCTTTCGTAAGGAAGTTAAATTCTTAGGTCACGTCGTGTCGTCAGAAGGAATTCAGACAGATCCCGATAAAATCAAGGCGATTCGAGACTGGCCTCAATTAAAATCTAAACTTGACGTACAAAGTTTTGTTGGGCTTTGTACCTACTATAGGCGGTTCGTTAAGGGATTTGCTACCATAGCTAGGCCCTTGCATCATCTTACGGGGGAGAAGGTCAAGTTCGAATGGACTTCCGATTGTGAGGCAGCTTTTCTTGAGCTTAAAGTTCGGCTCACTACGCCTCCTGTTTTAGCTTTTCCCCTGCCTGGAATTCCTTTCATTTTGGACACCGATGCTTCCTTGTGTGGCATCGGGGGAGTTTTGTCTCAAGTTCAGGAAGGTTTAGAACGAGTGGTCGGTTTCTACAGTAGAGTTCTCAGCAAACCAGAGAGGAATTACTGCGTGACTCGTAGGGAATTGTTAGCTATTGTTAAGACAATATCTCACTTCCATCATTATTTGTACGGGAGGAGATTTTTGATTCGTACAGATCATGCTTCGTTGCGCTGGTTGCTTTCTTTCAAAAATCCTGAAGGACAAGTGGCCCGTTGGCTTGAAACGTTAGGCATCTATGATTTCGAGATTCAGCATCGTCCGGGTAAGCTTCACGGTAATGCTGATGCACTCTCACGCAGACCCTGTGGAGAATCAAGTGATTGTAAACAATGTGCGAGGTTAGAGAGACAGTGCGATTCTTCGTCGGTTATTCGAACAATAACTTTTCAAACAGACTTGGACGAGTGGAAGGTCGCTCAAACTCGAGATCGGGTTTTGCAACAAATTAAGAGCTGGAAAGTTGCTGGAGTTCGTCCAGAGTGGCAGGATGTTTCTCCGGGAGACCCAAACCTTAAGGTTTACTGGGCGCAATGGGAGTCTCTGTTTCTTAGAGACGATATACTTTATCGAAAGTGGGAATCTCCGGACTTCCGGGAGATTCGTTGGCAATTACTAGTACCCAAAAGTAAAGTTCCACAGATTCTGGCCGCATTTCACGATTCTCCAGCGGGTGGACATTTTGCTTCGAATAAGACTCTGGGACGGATTAGAGAAAGATTCTTCTGGGCGCGCTGTCGCTCTGATGTAGAAGATTGGTGTAAGACTTGTGACGTCTGTAACGCCAAAAAGGGTCCTCGTGGTCGTGGCACTAGTCACATGCAAGTCTATAACACCGGAACACCTTTTGATAGAGTAGCTATGGATATTCTTGGTCCTCTTCCTGTAACTAAGAACAAAAATCGCTATGCGTTAGTCGTTTCAGACTATTTTACTAAATGGCCGGAGGTAATTGCTATTCCAAACCAGGAAGCTGAAACTGTAGCTCGTGCCTTCGTCAAGGAATTTGTTTGCCGGTATGGTGTTCCTCTTGAGCTTCATACCGATCAAGGGACAAATTTTGAATCTCTTCTGATGGCCGAGACTCTTCGAGTCCTGGGATCCGGAAAGACCCGGACCACGGCTTTACATCCACAATCAGACGGGATGGTAGAAAGACTCAATAGGACCTTGCTGAGATATTTATCAGCTTTTGTTGATCAAAATCAGAGAGATTGGGACGAATGGACTCCGTTATTCCTTCTTTCTTATCGCTCTGCGATTCATGAGACAACTGGACTTTCTCCTGCCACTATGTTGATGGGTTGGAACCTTAGATTGCCTGCTGATTTAGAAAAAGGAGTCCCTCCGTCTCAAAACGACTCCCCGATAGGTTATGTCGTTTCTCTGAGAGAGAAACTTGACGAGATCCATGATTTTGCTCGGAACAAGATTGAGATTAGTTCAAATCGAATGAAGGCCCGTTATGATCTTCGGGCAAGAGATCTGAAATTCGAAGCTGGAAATAAAGTTTGGCTCTTTCAGCCTCGCCGAGAGAGGGGCAAGTGCCCTAAACTCCAAAGTAACTGGGAAGGACCTTACGTCGTCGTGACTCGTATTAACGACGTCATTTATAGGATCCAGCGGTGCACGGGAGCACAGTCGGGGAGGAAGTTACCCTCTAGAGCGAGACCCCGGGTCGTTCACCTGGATCGTCTGGCCCCGTACGACGAGAGGGACTCGTCGGTTGATTCTGTGGGGGGTCGGAAACAATTAGAAATTCGTAGAATTCTACGGGACCAATCGCTTCCAGTTTATTCTCCGCCGAAGGAGCGGAGATCGAGAGATACTTTTGATTTCGTTCCCTGCACCTCCTGGTCGCCGGAATTGCCGTTAGGGTCAAGGAAGAGAGGCTCTCATCCTTTCACTATTACCGTCGAAGGAAATATAGGTTGTGGCAAGACCACGTTTTCTAAGAGGTTCCTGGAAGATCCTCATATTCTCACTCTGTTGGAACCTTTAGATGCGTACAGGGACGTTGGCGGTGTGAATTTGTTAGAGAAGATGTACGCCGACCCCAACAAGTATGCGTATCAGTTTCAACACCACGTTCTGATGACGATAAGGGATAGACACCTGCAGCGGACTACTCTGCCTGTCAAAGTGATGGAGAGATCGATTTATAGTGGGAATTGTTTTGTTGAGGCTCGAAGGAGGTTAGGAGGTTTCGAAGACGTTGAGTCCCATTTATTGGTTAGAAACTGTAAACTTTTCGCCGATAGCTCCCCTGATTTTGACGTGGATTTGATTGTTTATTTGAAATTATCTCCCGAGGTGTCCTTCGCTCGCAT
Organism: Euura lappo; assembly: GCA_018257835.1. Classification (NCBI taxonomy): domain Eukaryota; kingdom Metazoa; phylum Arthropoda; class Insecta; order Hymenoptera; family Tenthredinidae; genus Euura; species Euura lappo. The sequence continues at coordinate 48,837 of JAEUYN010001117.1, forward strand.
ACGATCTCGAGCACGAGAAGAGGAGGCGGGTATTAGTTTAGAGTATTTGTCAGCTCTCCACGAAGTTCACGAGGATTGGTTAATTAAACAGACGTATTCTTCGGTTCCTGCTCCCGTATTAATTTTGGACGCGGAAGCTGCGGCAGATTCTGTCTACAGAAATTTCAGTGACGTTATGCGGGGTTAGCTTTCGCTGTCAATTGGGGTTATGTCGTGATCGCTCTGAAGTGGGTTTTCGACTGTGTTCGACTTTCGCTTCGGCGGTTTTCGGTTCTTGGCTTCGGTAGCCTTCGGTTCTTCTTTATTCTGTTAGCGTGTTGTATTCTCGTTGGCTTTGGAGGATTGGAGATAACAACTATTTCATGACTAGGGAGTCAAAGAACACTCATACGCACATGACTAGATTGAACGACGTTTATTTATCGAGAGATATTGACAACAAAAACGAGATATATTGAACGCTCATGAGAGGTATTGCTCTTCGGTTACCAGGCGCATCGCCGTCTCCATCTGGTTACACTCCGCGCAGGATTCTTCTTTCTTTTCCGGGGTGGTGAAGATCGGTTTTTTGCACCACGCGCACCGCAACCCCTCGCCGATGAACGATCGGTGTACCTCCGCTAGCGTTCGGAATTCTTGCTTCGGGATGCTGAAAACAGAGAGATTGAGAATTTCGATGGTTTAAACGGAACTTTTGAGAGGCAGCTTTTGCTTAGGCTGGTTTCGATGCCTACCAGGTCACGAAGCAGTTTCGGCAGTGGAACCCGGGCCATGTCTGTAGAGTCACGACCTCTCCGCGTCCATATTTTACTTGACTCCATGTTTCTTGAAACCATTCTTTGACCTCTGCCGCGGATTTTCCTTTTAGTGAAGAGAAGTCGATTGAAGACGACAGGCTTGCCACGTTCAAAATATCTTGCTGTCCGAATTTGATGCTTGATCCTCTAGGGGTAGGGAGTGTTTGCGCGAACATGTTGATTCTTCGGGTCTTTAACGACTTGTGAGGATGTTTGTGTTTCTGCAAGCGTCTTTAGCAACCGATTCACACAAACAATTGCCAATTTTATTTATGACCAATCGGCTAATTAACGCAGCCTCTCGGTCACTAGGAACATTCTTTTGGTTTTAACCGACACGTGCGCAACGGTCAACTGACACGCGATTTGGTGAGGGTTGGATTTGGCTCGATGACACGATTATAAAATCGGTTACCCCAGTTGAGCTATTTTACAGTTTTCTTCTTTATCGGTGATGGAGAAAACAAACTCCTCTGTTCTGGTGAAGGACGTTTCTTACAGAAACTCTGGCCTTTGGATCTCATCTCGTCTTCGAGGAGACACGGATTCCTCCACGTCTACGGCAAAGAGCGGATTTCTGCACACATTTTTTGGAACGGATTGGACCCTCTCAAACTGGATATGAGATACGATCGTTCCAATTTCTTAATTATCTTATTCATTATTTGTCAAATACTCATTGAGTACATTTTCCAAAGAACGAAATCTCGTTTCAATGAGAAACAATGTTCTCGGAATTGAGATTGACTTCACAATCCCTCCTATCCTTGTCCTGTGACTCATCCCTGTCCTCCAACTCCAGGATGTGCTGATTTTTCCGGTCCTGATGGTCCTTCTGGGTGCGATCCTTGGTTCCTGTGTCCTTCAAACTTTCCTGAGGAAGTTCGTTGACCGATTTTTCAACGGATGGACAATTCTCCCACCGGTTGGACGATCCTCTCACCGGGTGGTCTCTTCGACTTCGCACCAGATGGAACCTACAGGATCTTCACAGGACCTTCACCAAGGACACTTACGTGGCGACGTTGGATTAATGGATAATTTTTGGGATTGTGGTGCTTACTATCCACTTTCTGGTTTTCTGAGGTTTTCCAGAAAGTAGTCGATAGGCTAATGCCGGATAGTTCTTGGGAGAACACCAGTTTCAAAGGGCCTCAGCTCTCATTTTTGTGTCGATAAGTTACTTGTTTTCGACCGTTCTTCCAAGAGTCGGGACGACTCTTCCTCAGAGGGGGGGGGTAATGTTACAAAGGTACCCGTTATATCAGGGGAGGTCATAATGAGACGCCCCTGAACTGAGTATTCTGAGGAAATAGTTGATAGAAATAACTGATATGAAATATCTGAATCTTCTGGTCGCTTCGACGACCAGTATTATTGTAAAAACAGTCTTGTCCCAGACTTTAAACTCTGAACACGTATATTCACTTGCTGAAT
>JAEUYN010001118.1:0-57387 GCA_018257835.1 Euura lappo
CTCGATTTTTACCACGAAAATTATTTTCCCGAATATCTTTTAAACGGAGCTTCTAATCGGACTGTCCTTTGGGAATCCGATGATTCATGAGAGCCAGATTCGATTGAACTGATGAGAGTCATCGAAATTGAAAAAAAAAATGATTTGTTATACATCGTAAGAGGTGGGGGCGTCACCTATTTCCATTGATAGCTAAGCCTACGCGCCTCAATCGCAAAAAACAGCTTCTTGGCGGATTGCCGTGTGCAATGCCGAACACAAATATACCAAAACATCGTGGTTTTGTGCAAAAACAAAGACGTGGTTTGTGTCCTACGAAATTGCGTCAATTTGGCGATAGTCAAACAGCTGGGATCATGGTGGGTCATGGTGAATCATGGACGGCAAAGAGTTTTCGGCAGCGGCCGAAAGATGGCGTCCGCCGCGTATCCCTAGGACCGCGTCGGTAAATACGCTATCCGCCTAGTGTCGGACTGATCTCACCGATCCAGGGATCGAAGCAGCCGGCTGTCAGTGACAAAAGCACGTGGGATGTGCCTAATTGTCTCGGAATTTCCAAAGAATGTTGTTATGATTGTGAAAAGTCACAGAACACGAACTGCCGGGCAACATCAACAGTTCATCGGTAAGTGCTATAATAATGATAATAATAATAATAATGATAATGAGAATAATAATTATATTAATAATATTAATAATAACAACAACGATAATAACGATAATAATGATAATAATAATAACAATGATAAAAGTAAAAATAATGATGATGATAATAATAATAACAATAATAAAATTAATAATAGTGATAATGATAATGACAATGACAGTGACAATGACAATAATAATGACAATGGCAATAACAATAACAATGACAATGTCAATGACAATGACGGTAATAATAATAATAATATCGTTGATTAAATCGTTGTTTGTTTTTGTGTTTTCATTTAGATTCACTATCTCTCATTCGTTTCACTATAACTTATTTTAGCATAAGTTCATCTTATCTCTGATCTGGGCCTGGTCGTCTCCTTATGGTTGCTCTACTATGTTATATTGTTTTTTGTTTTTTGATTACTATTGTCTATGCCCAGCTCGCTATACGTTTGTTTTCCTCTGTACTGGAAATGATCAATAAATTATTATTATTATTATTATTATTATTATTATTATTATTATTGTTATTGTCATGTTATTGTTATTATTGTTGTTATTGTTATTAATATTATTACTATTATTGTTGTTGTTGTTATTGTTATCATTATTGTTATTATTATTGTTGTTGTTATTATTGTTATTATCGTTATTATCGTTGTTATCATTGTTATTTATTATTATTTAATATCATTATTATTATTATCATTATCATTATTATTATTATCATTATTATAGCACTTACCGATGAACTGTTGATGTTGCCCGGCAGTTCGTGTTCTGTGACTTTTCACAATCATAACAACATTCTTTGGAAATTCCGAGACAATTAGGCACATCCCACGTGCTTTTGTCACTGACAGCCGGCTGCTTCGATCGCTGGATCGGTGAGATCAGTCCGACACTAGGCGGATAGCGTACTTACCGACGCGCTCCTAGGGATACGCGGCGGACGCCATCTTTCGGCCGCTGCCGAAACTCTTTGCCGTCCATGATTTACCATGACCCAACCTGATCCCAGCTGTTTGACTATCGCCAAATTGACGCAATTTCGTAGGACACTAACCACGTCTTTGTTGTTGCACAAAACCACGATGTTTTGGTATATTTGTGTTCGGCATTGCACGCGGCAATCCGCCAAGAAGCTGTTTTTTGCGATTGAGGCGCGTAGACTTAGCTATCAATGGAAATAGGTGACGCCCCCACCTCTTACGATGTATAACAAATATATTTTTTTTTTCAATTTCGATGACTCTCATCAGTTCAATCGAATCTGGCTCTCATGAATCATCGGATTCCCAAAGGACGGTCCGTTTAGAAGCTCCGTTTAGAAGATATTCGAGAAAATAATTTTTGTGGTAAAAATCCAGTAGAGCACCCCCTTAAGCCGGTTGGTTATCAAAGGTAAAGACAAACTCCCAGCCAGTTCGCAAACTAACGTTGTCTATCACATCCAATGTAAAGCTTGCTCCGCCTCGTATGTAGGTGAGACCAAACGTGCGTTACAAACACCAACAACAACAAAGAACAACAGAAAAACGGAGATGGATAACCGTTTTGGAACAGAAACGACTTGACAAGTAGGAGATTCTCTGTTTGTGGAATCTCTCGTCTGATAATGAGATAGCCCTATCGACTAAGTTCAAGACCATGCCTTTTTTGTGTGAAATAGGATGGGCTGATTCAAAGTTTAAAAACCTACCAGAGAAAGTGGGCTTACGATACCAATTGGTGATTACTTGGTTATGCTCATCCTTGAGGAGGTATATGTCCAGGAAACTGATTCCACTATCACTTTCGATCTCGTTGGTGAACTGGAGCCGGGGGTGATAAGAGTTGAAGGTGGACATGGCCATGTCAATTTTGTCTCTTGGTATGCAGGTGATGATATCATCCACGTAGCGATAATAAAATAGTGGGGTGAAATCTAGTTTGCCAAGACACTCTCTCTCTAAGTCGACCATCACCAAGTCAGCAAAGACCGGAGACACCGGAGAACCCATCGGAGTGCCAAAGATTTGTTTGTAATAAACATTGTTGAACTGAAAGTAGGTATTCTACATGAGGAAATTGGCAACTGTTGTTATTTCACTGAGAGGGATAGCGCAGTGTCGGGCCAAAAACGCATATCTATTAGATAACGCATTCTTGACCAGGTCCGCAGAAATGTTGGTGAACAAAGAGGTTACATCAACCCTATTTCAACATGCTGACGAGACTACGCGCTAAGAGTTGTTCTGATTTGTGAAAGTTGTCGGTTGCTAGCGGGACGATCAGGTACCACGGTTCCATGTTTAAAATTCCCTCTTATTGATATCGTTACCTGTATTGAACGATATTTCTGATCATCGATTGGGTTAGATACTCCCACGATCGACTGTCCTGTATCGCGGCGTTCAACGTCTGTTGACAAACACTTGGCGGTGGCTCAGTCGACAGTTGATGGCCCGCTATGGGTTAGGGTTATAATTTTATAATTCTAACTATCTGTTATCTTTTATCATCTCGACTCATTGGACTGTTTTTACTGCTTTATTCTGACTTTGCCCCTTTGGTCTTATCTTCTGATTCGTGAGTTTTTCGCCCTAATGACATAAGGAGTGTACCTATCCGACCCGCTACCAATTCTCATCTATATTCTATGTGTGTAGGTGTTACGACCGCTACCTATGTCCGAACCTTATGACCAGCGTGTGTTGTTCGGTTCTCTACCGCTTCTCGATCATGGCCCCGTAATTATGTTTAAGGTATTGTCTTATTATTTTTGTTGTATTTTTTCATGATTTTTTATGTTATACACTAGCCATGTTATTTCAATTTTCTGTCTAATAAAGTTCCTGATGAGGATGACAGACTGTCATCGAAACGTTGGATCATAAACTTCGGTTTTTTCTTGACTCGAAGATCGCTATTCCTTAATAATGGATATTTCGAGGGATACATTCTTGGATAATGAAAAAATTAGTGCAAATACTTTGGATCCGTAAGACCGGATGGGACGAGCAGCTCCCTGACGATCTAGCCCAGCGATCCCTAACTTACCATGATCAACTGCCATTACTACAAGAGATAGTAATCCCGCGATGGACCGGCCAAGCAAACGAACCCCAGCAGTACGTAATTCAGGGGTTCGCAGACGCGTCTACCGATGCCTACGCCGCCGTGGTTTACCTGCGCGTGGAATTAATCTCTCGTGAGATTCAGATGTCTCTCTTGCTTGCCAAGACAAAAGTTGCACCAATAAAAGTGCAAAGTATACCGCGATGAGAACTTTGCGCCGCAGTGTTACTATCGCGACTTATTCAATTTGTACAGACGACCATGGGTCTCCAAAAAGCGCCAGTATTCTGCTAGTCAGACTCGTCCGTGGTACTCGCTTGGTTAGATTGCCATCCTTCTAAGTGGAGAACGTTCGTTGCAAATAGAGTCTCTGATATAAAGACGCGTCTACCGGCTGCACAGTGGAAACACGTACCTAGTGCGTCTAACCCTGCGGACTGCGCATCACGCGGAATCGTGGCCGAGGAACTTGCGACAAAAGATTTATGGTGGCAGGGCCCATCATGGCTTCTTTGCCCTCCTGAATCCTGGTCCAACCTCCTTATTCCTAAAACCCTGGTACATAAAACTGAGCTGCGGGGAGACACGCATGCTCCCGTGGGCGCCAATGTTGAGAATAATAACTGGACTTTGCCCTACGAGGTCTCGTCATGGCCTCGTCTACTTCGCGTAACCGCGTACGTTTTACGATTCGTTGCTAACCTACGTAATCGGCAACGACTACCAGCGGGAATCTCTCTCGCTGTGGAGGAAATAAACGCGGCACGCAAGTTCTGGATTAAAACAGTTCAGGCAGAACATTTTCTACAAGAACTACATGCCTTACAAAACAAAAGGGCTGTAGCTCCAAAGAGTCTACTCTGTAAACTCAAACCTTCCTTAGATCGAGATAACATAATTCGGCTTGGCGGGCGGTTGCGCCACTCCACCCTGCAACGCGATGAGAGATTCCCTGTGATCCTACCTAAACATCGTGTGACCGACCTTTTGATAAAACACATTCACCACCAAACTCTGCATGGTGGAGTACAGTTAATGTTAAGAACACTGCGAGAGCAGTACTGGGTTATCCATGCTCGTTATTCGGTAAAAGCTTGTATACATGCGTGCGTTCGTTGTGTACGCGAACGAGCTGCCGTTCCATCCCAGCTGATGGGCGACCTACCCGCTGTTCGCGTCACTCCCGCACGGCCATTTTCGCATACAGGTATAGATTATGCTGGACCGTTCGTAGTAAGAGTCGCTCCTGGACGCGGCTACCGCACCCAAAAATGCTATATTGCTTTATTTGTATGTCTCGCTGTTCGTGCGATCCACCTAGAGCTAGTCGCAGACTGCTCAACTGCGGATTTTCTCGCGGCATTTGACCGCTTCACGTCTCGACGAGGTCTACCCTCTGACGTTTATAGTGACTAGCTCAGAAGCGCGCTTCGCGCGCTTCTGCAACCAACTTTCAGATCGTTATTACAGCGCTTTTTTCTTACATTATATTAGTTCGCTGACCTTTTTTTTTTAAATCTTTACCAACCAATTCTAATTTAATCGGTTTATTATAAGCTGTGTAGGTTCAATTGAAATGTATTTGATTGAATACGAATCTGCTCACCTAACGGATCACCATAAAAATTTTTTGTGGAGTTACCTCAAAACATGTTACGTTATACATATTTTAAGAACGATTGATTCAAATTAATTTGAGCGTTTACTTGCTATCGAAAAAAATTCAAATAAGATGGTGGATCTGAATTTCAGCATCCGGTTACTGAATACGATATTGTGCGAATAATTAACAAAATTTCGGATAGCTTATCATGGCCATCGTTTGCGCGTTTTTTGCGCAAACAGCACCCACAACAATTTATCAGTAATTATTATCTGTACCATTGAATAAAAAAATTCCAAATCTGCAAAGCTGGTACCAAAATCCAGTATTGCCCATGCGCCGGGAGCGATCCAATATTCGTCCTTTTCAGTTCCCAGGCAAAGAAAGCCGTGAAAATGATAGTGAATCTAGGTGACCAAAAATCATTCAAAATCATTCATTTTGGAATGTTACATTTTTCTGTTCAATCAACCGGGTAGAAACTTACACTTCTGTCTTGAAATACAACGAAAAATATTGTGTGTAAGTTTCACTCAGAATTAGGCAGACAAAAAGTTACATTCCGAAATTACTGGTTCTGAAATGTTACTTGTTTGCTGCTTAATCAACTTAAATGAAACCGAACGAACTGAAGTCATCAGAATTACGCATCATATTAGCTATCCACCTTGATTCGGTATCATCTTCACGGCATTCTCTTGCTTGGCAACTGGAACGGACGGAATTGAACCACCCCCGTCGCATCTGCACTAATGAATTTTGGTACCAGCTTTGTAGATTTTGAATTATAAATTTTTCAATGGTAGCGGTAATGATTACTGATCAATTATTGTGGGTGCTGTTTGCGCACACGACGCGTAAACGATTGGTATGATAATTATGTATCTGAAATTCTGTCAAGCGTTTGCATAGCAGGTACATTGTATTTAAAAACCGGATGCTGAAATACAGCTGCCCCATTTTATTCGCATTTTTTCTCGAAAAAACGAGCAAACGCGCAAACGAAATCGCGTTATATTCTTCATATTCAAAACATGCGCAAACGATCTGACTACAGTTTTAGACGATTATCTTGACTTCAGATGATAACTTAATGATAAACCTCAGAACTGTAGGCGACAAATGCATTACTAAATACGTCGCTGTTCACCTCAACGCGACAAATTTCTAGATCTCGCATCATTTCCCATTCAATCCCAACTTCTTTGTGCTGTATTTTTAGCTCTGAAATAATTCTATGACTTTCAGGTGATTCTTTGAACCGATCCTTACTTTTAAGTACTTATTTTTCTTTGCACTTCAAACTTTAACCTTTTATAAGTTCTAAAAAGTTCACGAGAATTCTTTTGCTGCAAAACAACCATTTCTCATTACTTTCGCGATCAGAAACATGGGCAGATTGCTCTATATTTTCTTTTCAAATATTTATTAATTTCAAGTCAGTTTCAAAATTCTGACCGATAATCTTCACATCTTGATTCTCAATCGTATGTCAAGAATAGCCGAGCAAAAATAATGTGCTGGCAACGTTTCGGAATGACAGCTACTATTTTTCTTTACTTTTACCATTACATCGGAAAGCCGCTGATTCCGATATCAGAGATTTATAGTCATTAATTTTTTCTGTGATCCCTGTGCTGGTCCGAGTGATGACTGATAGGAGCAAAGTCGAATGCGAATGAACGGTGGCGTTCATCAGGAATAGAAGCTGCGTTTTTTCTAGAATTTTAACATCCCGTAAACGTAGCCACGATACCTGTCTTTTCTGATTTTTTGTGAATGTTCAAGATCAAGTTGAACTTACTTACCTGACCTAACTTGAGTCGCGCACGGCAGAGATATGGCTGAAGAAACCTGTCAGGATTGTTCATTCTTGAATCTTTTAGGTACTTCAAATCGAAAAAAAGTTTTGTTTTTTGATAGACTCACTTAAAACTTTTACTTTTTCTTTCAATGTCAACCTGATTATAAATGTTATCGAAGAATTGTACTGTGTGTGTTTGTGTGACTCTATCGTTCGTCTCTTTACATTATGATGGTGATGATATCGGACTATGCGAACCAATTTTCATTCGTTATGCCTCTAACTGAGGAACGGCACTCAATTCGAGTGCATTCAGACCACAGAAAGGCCGAAAAAAACTGATTAACAGTTTTTTTATTAAAAATCTTTCGAGTATATTTTTAATAAAAAAACTGTTAATCAGTTTTTTTCGGCCTTTCTGTGGTCTGAATGCACTCGAATTGAGTGCCGTTCCTCAGTTAGAGGCATAACGAATGAAAATTGGTTCGCATAGTCCGATATCATCACCATCATAATTAAAAATCAAACGAACTTACCTGTAAGTGAAGTTCGATTGGAATTATATGAGAGTCTCGTTCGAGATGATTACAATGGTAGTACCGCTACTTTCCGCTAAGCGGAGCCACAATTCAGAGAGTAACCGAAAAAAACGGCGGGGGCCCCCGCCCGGGGTGTGCCCTACTGCCGTCCCTCATACTTTACAGCTAATTGAAGAATAGAAAATAAAGTGGGAAAAGGGCTGGGAAATACGGGTGGGTTGTAATCATCTCGAACGAGACTCTCATATAATTCCAATCGAACTTCACTTACAGGTAAGTTCGTTTGATTTTTAATTATATTTCGAGTCTCGTTCTTCGAGATTACAATGGTAGATGTTTAGAGTATCTGTTTTATGGGATAATAACAGACTTCCACTTTCCCTCTTTATTTTATGTGTTCCTTTTATTATTATTATTCTTTATTCATTTTTTTTTTTTTTTATCAAAATTATTATTCAGACTTTACATTTGGCCCCTCTGGGCGCAGTCTTTTACTCTAGATATCATCTATGTTTTCTTTGGTTATATATGTATCTATATTTTCTTTGGTTATATATATATATATATATGATTATCCTCTCTAACTCTTAACGTTACCTAAGACAGTGGCAGCAAAGGATCCCCTGTCTGACTCGATCGGTCTCCTATAAAATCTGGCGAAAACCTTCGAGTTCTCTGACCACCCTGCTGTGGTCTTGATGATGTTTATATCGATACCCTTAAAGTCAGCGGCGGATGTTGCAGCATGTCTTGTACTGTGTGCAGAAAACCCTTTATCTATGCCCGAATGTATCAAACACGTCTTTATCCATCTGGCGACCGTTTGTGCCGTTGCCTTGCGGTAAGGCTTTTTCAGTGTGATAAATAGGTTTTCTATTTTGTCTCTAAATGGCTCTGTCTTCGATATATAAGACAATAACGATCTTGCTACACATACTTCCTTCCTTTCCTTAAAGAATGGGAGGAAAAAACTTGGTTGAGCAGTCCCGATCTTAGATGTTTTAATCGGCGCTGTGACTCTAATTTGTACGCCCTCCGATGAAGCAACGATATCCTCGATCTTAATAACTGATAAAGTTTGGACTCGATGTGCGGTTCCTAGTGCTAAAAGAATCGCCAATTTATATGTGAGCTGTGTTAGGTCTAATGACTCAAGTGGTTCCAGTGTAGCTGCCCACTCTAAAACCTTTTCTGTATTCCAAATTGAAGTATATTTCGGTTTCGCTGGGCGTAACTTGAATATGCCCCTGAAGAATCGATGAAGTATCGGATCCTTCGAGAAATCGTTTAAACTAATAAGCGATACGGCTGATCTTTCCGAATTCAGTGTGCCATAAGAGGCGCCTGCCTCGAAACGTTCGGATAGAAACTTTATCATTTTTTCGGGGTCAACTTGATAAGGATCTTGACAAATTTTTCCACAAAATTTCCACCAATTTTTTAAAGCCGAATTATACTGACGAATGGTGGAATCTGTCAAGGAAGCAATGAGGATTGTAATTGCTCCTTCCGATAGTTGTTTTCTTTGGTAGACTATCCGCAGAGCCTCGCAGCAACCAGGGAAAGCTGTTTTGTGAGTGGGTGACTCAGTGACCTGCAAGGTGATAATAATAATTGTGAAGAAGGGTTGAACACTTCAACCTCTCCAAAAATCATGGACTTGAATATCGGGAACCACGGCTGTGCGGGCCAATAAGGAACAACTAAGATACCCCTGGCTTTATCGGCTCTGATTTTTTGTAATACTCTAAGGATCAACGCGAATGGTGGGAACGCATAGAAGCTCAGTTCTTTCCAATCTAACGTGAATGCATCAATGGTCAATGCTTCGGGGTCTCTCTTCCATGAACAAAATAACCTAGCTTTCGTATTGCATCTCGTCGCGAAAAGATCTATTTCTGGTCGACCGAACCTTTTGACTATTCTTTCGAAGGCAAATTCCGCAAGTTCCCACTCAGTATCAACGTTAGTCTTCCGTGATTCTCTATCCGCGTCAACATTCTCAACGGACGGAATGTAAGATGCAAAGACCCAGATTCTTCTTGCTTCGCACCATTGCCACAGATCTCTAGCTACCCTGTTCAATTTCGGATATTGTATACCCCCCATCCTATTAATATACGATATTGCTGTCGTATTATCTATTCTAAGCAGGATTTGGCAATCCTGTTGATCTGCGGCAAAGCATTTTAAAGCTAGAAACGCTGCAATTAACTCCAGGTGGTTAATATGTAGTTTCTGTTCAGACTCTGTCCAGAACCCCTGCGCATTCTCTTGGTTGCAATGACCGCCCCATCCTGTTAAGGATGCATCGGAAAATATTTCTTTCTGAAATCTGAAATGGCTTATAGGTTTTTTCGCATGAGGGATAGCCTCTTGCCACCATTGCAATTCTTTGAGAGAAGCTCTGCTAATAGACATCTCTCTATCATAGTTTTGATCCTGTAAGATCAATGCCAAAAATTTGTCTCGTTCCAAGAGCTTACAGTGCAGATTGGCGTATTGTACCCCTGGGCAAGTGGCGACTAAGGAGCCAATTAGATGTGCGAAATCTCTGATTTTACAGTGTTTTTTCTGGAGATATTTTTGTAACAAGTTCAGAATCGATATCTTCTTTTTAGGTGTTAATTCGACCGTCATGCTTTGGGAATTTATTATGAATCCCAGGTACTTACATATCGTATCTGGGGTGCACATGCTCTTCTTCTCGTTTATAATAAAGCCTAACGTGTTGAGAAGTTGTCTAGTCACCCGTATGTTGTGTAAGCTTATTTCTTGTGTTTCCCCCAGGCATAGTATGTCGTCCAGATATATTGTTGACACTAAACCCTGTTCCCTCAATTTGTTTATGACAGGCTTCATAATCTTGGTAAAAACAAAAGGACTGGTAGATAGGCCGAAGGGGAGGCACGTAAATTCATAGATTTGATTCTGAAATGTAAATCGCAAAAGTTTTCGGCTCATCGTGTCTACTGGGACCAGAAAATACGCATCCTTTAAATCAATACTGCACATGAATGCATTATGTGTAACCAGAGCCGTAGCAGTTCTTAGATCTTCTAGTTTGAAATGTGAAGTCTCGATATATTCGTTGAGGCGCTTGAGATTCAGAATAAAGCGATATGTGCCATCAGGCTTAAGTACCAAGAAGTAAGGCGATAGGAACTGGCCTTCAACCGGTGTACAGTGTACCACCGCCCCGGTACCCAGTAATCTTTTTATCACAGTCTCGAGGTCTTTGATTTCTTTATTCGAAAACACCCTGAGTGAGTGATTTTTGAATTGTACGATTGGACTGCGGATGGGTATCTTATAACCTTCTATGCATTCTAGCACGAACCTATCTGTGGTGATCTTTCTCCACTCCGATACAAAATCCTTTAGACGACCTGCTATACAGCTTACCTCTGAGCCCTCTACTGTTTTCCTCCTCGGTGTGACTGCCCCCTGCTCTGGTTGAAAAAACTGTTCTGTGTCGGCAAGTGGGTGTTTTTCCCCCTGGGGAAAGTGGGCCTGTACTGACCCCTCTTGTGGCCCTGATACGAGCTTCCCCGTCTCGGAAAAGAGCCTCTCCAGTTTAAAGGGCGCGACGTACTGGGGGCAGCAGTCTTTGCTGCGGTCTTTGAAGTTGCCGAAGCTGAAGGCTGTTGTTTCAACTCATTTCCCATCTTCTCCATTGATTTTGCCGTCTTGATAATCTCGCCCATGTTGTCGCCATAGAGGAGATTAGTTGGTTTTGTCTTTTGTAGTAAATCCTTCGTTTGCTTCGACAAAATGGGGGCAATACAAGCTTTTCTGGCTGTCGAGATTTGAAAATGTAATTGGGCGATAAGTTTTCCTGCATCTGCGAGATTTTGTAACAGTCTCAGTCTGTCGACTGGCTCCACGTCGTCCTTAATAATTGATGTGATAGCTTCGCCTAGGGCTGACATTGCCGCCCCAGCCCAGTTTTGTTCTTGTATGAAGAGCATGTCCCTCTTCAATCCCGCTTCGTTCAAAATCACCGCAATTTCTGGGTTTAGTTCTGGAACCTCCAGGTACAAATTTCCTTTTCTGGGATATTTGTCGAGGACTTCCTCTTTCATTTCTTTAGGTAGTCCTGACGAAAGCCAGTCTGACCATAAGGATATAAGATCGGCATGTAAGGATAACTCCTTCTTTTTCTGAGCCGCTGGGTCCTCCCCGAGGGCTCTACGAGTCTCCTCGTCTAAGGTTTTTTCACCCTTGCCTGGTTCTTCGACCTGCCTTGAAGCGCTTGCTTCATCCGGATCAGCAGCACCTGCCTCGTCCGGAAATGTCACCTGAGAAACAACAGTTGTCTCTGTTGTTGTCTCCGACACGTCTCTTGGTTGCGTGGCTAGCGACAAATTTGTTTTGTCTGCTAAGATCTCTCCGAGGACCTCGCCTGTCGGTGAGGCCCTGGGGGCAACTTGGGTACACCCTGCTACATTTTTTGATCGCCTCTCAGGGCGATTTTCTTTGTTAGGCTCGGGGCAGTCCTTATCTGTGGGAAAAGGACAAATTTTTTCGTTTTAAAGCACTGATGGTTATTGCCTCCTACGTGCAAAATTTACCAGCCTGTTCGCACGGACATGACTCATTCATTTCGAGAACACGCCGTCGATATTTCCCCGAGCACAATTTGACTTACCTGATCTACGACATGTTTCTTTGTTTGGCGATCTCGATCTCTGTCTGTCCCTCGATGAGTCACTGACTCTCGAAGAGTCTTTGTCTCTCGAAGCGTCTTTGTCTTTCGACGCGCGTCTTGACTGTAGCTGCTCCTCTAACCTCTTTATTTTTCTTCGCAGCTCGGGCGACGATTCCCTATCGCGTGAACGTTTCTTTGACTTTCCCATGTTGGGATCGCACGCACTACTGGAGACCTATATTTCTGACGCGAACCTGATTTTTTCTTGAATCTAAAGTCTGAATGCACTCTCTCACGTGTGACTCGCACTCGCACAAAAAACGTTATGAGGGACGGCAGTAGGGCACACCCCGGGCGGGGGCCCCCGCCGTTTTTTTCGGTTACTCTCTGAATTGTGGCTCCGCTTAGCGGAAAGTAGCGGTACTACCATTGTAATCTCGAAGAACGAGACTCGAAATATAATTGTACTGTGTATTCCTGAGCATCACCAACGTTCATTTGCAGCAGTCGCACGGCGAAGTTCGTGGTTCAGAATCACTATAGTATATGGGGCTGTCCACGTCAATTCACCTAGCCTCCAGACCGCAACATTTTTTATTTGCTTCATAATTTTGTCTGTAGTTGTCCTTGCTTTGAAACATTTTTCTGAATTTCCTTCAGATTTTTCGGACAAATTAACCCTTTCCGGGTTATGATTTTTTTCGACCGAAAAACGGACCATTTTCAAAAACCCGAAAAAATTCACAAAAACCGTATGATAAATGGAGAACAGACTCCCGCTCGCGAGAATATGGGCTGAATTTTTCTTATATTTTTTTTACCCGATCAAAATTTTTTTCTTCAACAATATACACTAAAACCACGACTTTCATCCACCCATAAATATATCAATACTATTTTTGAACTGGAAGGATGAAAAAAAAATCAAATTCACCTGGTCGGATACAAGGAATCAATTAGATCAAATATTCGCTATATCAAAAGTAAGATATGGGTTGTTTCAATGAGTGATTAATCATTCCTGGGATGTGATCAAAACTTACATAACTATCGCCGTACCCGTTACTTATATAGAAAATCTACCTTTGAATATATTCTGCCACAAACGAAGACAACACAAATTTTCCTCGATCAAGGTTATGTGAAGACTATTAAATTGTACCTCAAACATACCTTTCATCGAAATCAATTCAGCTGTTCAAAATCTTGAACTTAATTCGTTCGCCTCTTCAAAGCTTCGCGATTACAGGTTATACGCTTTTCAAAGGGCGCGATAAAATCAATTCAGCCGTTCAAAATCTTGACATTTCGTTCGCCTCTTCAAAATTTCGCGATACAGGTTATCGCTTCGAATCGCGCCTGTCAAAAACAACAGCTCCCAACGGTGCGAAGTCAGATCCGAGCGGCGTCACCGCCGTCCAATCGGCATCGCGGAAAGGAGCTGACGGAAATGCGAGATCAGCGATAGATGCGAGAAGTAGCGATAAATAATCGTGACAACCAACTTTTTAATGAGGGATAACGGTACAAACTTTCAGGGTGCTGACAAGGAACTAGCCAAACAATTCGAGTCCACGATGAATGACCCTGACGTTCGTAACCACTTAGCGACCGATCAGATCACGTGGCATTTCATACCACCCTCAGCTCCCCACTTTCGCGGAGTTTGGGAAGCTGGGGTGAAGAGTGTTAAACACCATTTACGACGTGTAGTCGGTTCCTTCACGCCAACAAAAGATGAGCTGAATACTCTTCTTGCCAAAGTAGAGTCCTGTTTAAACTCACGACGCGCAAACCCCTGGCCATTTCCTTGTCGGCTCACATTTAAAATCAGTATCAATCCCGAGCATACTCGAGGTAAACGAGAACCGACTCTCGCGCTGCACAGTGGCGCATTTTCACGAATTCGTGGCCAAAAATGAAAATAAAAATTTTCCCATGCAGGTATAACGACCACAGGGATTGGTTAAGAACTAAATTCTGCGTCATGACCTGACTGTCCCGACCCTTTGTTCCTCATAGTCCCGTAGATATTTCAGTTCAAAGTCGACCTTTGGCGGTGACGGTCGTACACGTCAGCCGCGCTGTGTTATTAACCGCAAGTTTGAACATTTATAGAGTTGTTATACAAAGTGATAATCAATTTCTGCAAAATGGATGCCCTTCCTCAAGGTATGTAGAAAATTTTGCCTACTTAACAATTAAAAAATATTATTTGTTGTTCATGTTATCGTAGTTTAACGATAGTCGTGTAAAGTGCCTTTGTTCCGAAGTAAATATTGACTTTGCATAGACTTTTAGTATCCACTCACAAGCGATCACACGTTGGTTTTTGTCTTAAATCGTAGCTTAGAATCTCACCTTTCGAATGGCGTGTATATGAAAGTGCGCAAACGTGCGCGGCGTGGTCCAGAGCGATTTTTGTGAGCTTACGCGTGATCCGAGAAGGCCCCCAGCGCTCGTTCGGCGCGGGCGCAGGCGCGTGGTTAGACGAGCTGGGCCAGTAGATCGCCTACCTGAGCTGCAGCTGCTTGACCCTACGACGAAGATCTTATAAAAAGATTTCATGTTATTCTACAAGTTATCTCGAGTGGGTACGAAATCAACGTCGACAACTTTAAAGAATATGCTTTGGAAACTGCGAGACTGTACGTGCGTGATTATTCATGGTATTACATGCCAACAACCGTGCACAAAATATTAATCCATGGTCCTTTGATAATAGCTTCGGCTCTTTTACCTATTGGACAATTATCAGAGGAGGCTCAGGAAGCCAGAAATAAGGATGTTAAGAAATTTCGAGACGGATTTTCTCGTAAATCATCGCGTGAAAATACCATGCAGGATGTTTTGGATTGGCTGCTAGTGTCATCTGACCCATTCATCACAAACCTCAGGCAACTACCGCCAAAGAAATATAAACAGATGTCCCCAGAAGCTATTGCGCTACTAGCTGGAACGAATACGCCTGAGGCTCAACAAAATCTTTATCCGGATTCGGATTAAAATATTTTTTTTAATTTTTTGAAATAAATACTTTATTCACTATATCACTAGGGGACAATTGCTTTTTCATGAATTTCCCAATATATTTTTAATGTATCATAGCAGCCGCTATTTTTTTTATTTTTTTTGAGTTTAGATATTGGATTCGTAATCAGCGACTCCAAAAACATAAAGGTAGTAGAATTTCGACCGAATTTATTGGAAAATTCTTGATCCAACCGGCCATATTGGAGCCGCCATTTTGTTTTTTGAAATTTTGATTTCGGATTCGTAATCAGCGACCCCAAAAACATAAAGATAGTAGAATTTCGATCGAATTTATTGGAAAATTCTTGATCCAACCGGCCATATTGGAGCCGCCATTTTGTTTTTTGAAATTTTGATATCGGATTCGTAATCAGCGACCCCAAAAACATAAAGATAGTAGAATTTCGATCAAATTTATTGGAAAATTCTTGATCCAACCGGCCATATTGGAGCCGCCATTTTGTTTTTCGAAATTTTGATTTCGGATTCGTAATCAGCGACCCCAAAAACGTTAGTATACCAAATTTGGCAAAGTTCCGATAATCCCCTGATTAATGGCCACGAATTCGTGAAAATGCGCCACTGTGCGCTGGCAAGTCGTTTAGCAGATGGCTGAACGATTCTGGAAAATCTGGTCAAGTGACTACCTAAATTCACTGCAACAGCGTTCTAAATGGCGCGTAGCTCGCAACGATATTCAACCTAATGACTTTGTGTTACTGCGTAACCCTAATCTCCCACCTTGCAAGTGGGATTTAGGCAGGATATTAGAATGCCATCCTGGCAGTGATAATCTGACGCGAGTCGTCACCGTAAAGACTTCAAAGGCGACATACAAGCGTCCTATTACGCAATTGTGTAAGTTACCCATACAAGAAGTATAGATATAAGTACAAATCACCGAAACCAGTGCGGACATAAAATTACAAGGCTTACTAGATCACACTAGCGAACGTATCTTGCTCTCGAGCCGAGATTTTTTAAAATCACTCAATACCCAGCGTATCACAGCTGAATTGATATGTAAGTGGGGATGCGACGGAAGTTCAGGCCAGAGCGAATATAAGCAATCATTCAGCGATGACTCTGCTTCGGACGCACACATATTTCTTACTTCGTTCGTACCTCTTCGACTTGCCTTCTCTGACAGCAAATCTGACGAAACCACCGACGAAGTCATATGGGAAAATCCAAGGCCCTCATCACCTCGATTCTGCCGACCAATTAGAATGCAGTTCATTCATGAAACTACTGAAGTGGCTGTAAATGCAAAAAAAAAAATACATCGATGATCAAATAGCGTCGCTGGAACCATTCACAATGGTTGCAGATGGCTCTGTAATCACGATAAATTACAAAATGCTGTTCATGATGATAGATGGCAAGGTGTGCAACGCTGTGACATCGACAACTTCAGCGTTAAGGTGTAACCTGTGTAGTGCCACATCAAAGACTTCAATGATATTGACAAAATTCTGGAACTGCCATTAATCGAGGCCAATTTGAGTTACGGTATATCAACACTACACGCGTGAATCCGAATGTTTGAGTGTTTACTACATATTTCTTACAAATTGCAACTCAAAAAACGGCAAGCCCGTACGGAAAGTGAAAAGGCATCAGTTAAGCAACGAAAATCTGACATCCAAAACGGGTTGAGATCGAGCTTGGGGCTTGTGGTGGATCGATCCAAACCGGGTTATGGTAGCAGCAACGATGGTAATACAGCCAGGCGTTTTTTCGAAAATTCACCGAAACTTTCACTGATAACTGGAGTGAATGAACGGTTGATGGAGAGATTTCACGCGGTTCTACAGGTGATATCCAGTGGAAGAAATATTGATGTGGAAAAGTACAAGGAATACGCATTGGAAACAGCAAGGATATATGTAGCCGAATACCCGTGGTATAATATGCCAACCGCAGTGCATAAGCTGTTGATGCATGGTTCACAAATAATAGCTTCCGCAGCTTTGCCAATCGGGCAGCTATCTGAGGAGGCCCAGGAAGCCCGGAATAAAGATATAAAAAAATATCGGGAGGGATTCTCTCGCAAATGCTCCCGAGAAAGGACGATGCAGGATGTCCTTAACTGGTTGTTGGTATCCTCAGATCCATGTATATCAAGCCTAAGGGAACTTCCAACGAAGAAGCACAAGAAGCTATCGAATGATGCTCTGCGGCTGATATTCTGTAGCGACGTAGAAGATGATTCAACCGGGGAACTTTCCATGTCAGAGAATGAGGAGTATGACTCCGATTGAATTACAGTCCAATTTTTTAAATAAAAGTAATTATCGTAATCAATCGTTACCAAAATGTCTCAATTTTTTTCGTAGTTAACCCAAAAACTCTATTTCAGTATTTTTCAGCCATTTCCAGCCAGTATTTCTAAGACCGAACGACGATATCTCGGCCGTCATTTTGTTTTGGAAATTTTATTATTAAATTCGTATTCAGCGACCCCAAAAACGTATCCTAGCCAACTTTCAGCCATTTCCAACCATTATTTCTAAGACCGAACGAGGATATCTCGGCCGCCATTTTGTTTTTGAAAATTTCATCACCAAATTCGTATTCAGCGACCCCAAAAACGTATCCTAGCCAACTTTCAGCCATTTCCAACCAGTATTTCTAGAACCGAACGACGATATCTCAGCCGCCATTTTGTTTTTGAAAATTTCGATATCAAATTGGTAATCAGCGACCCGAAAAACCATGGAATACCAAATTTGGTACAGTTCTCAGCTTTTCCTGATTTATGGCCGCACATCGGCCGAAATCTCCCACTGTGTGTAGGGGAGAGTGTTGTACCTCAGACCAGCGTTTTTTTTTAAATCGCCATAACTTTTCTCCTTTCGAACAGAACCTTATCAAATTTGTGCCAAAATGTAGCTTGAAGTCTTGAGTTTCAAACATGTATGCCTTAGAAATAATGAATTTTGTTGATTTTGTACTACGCTCAATAGTTCGAAGATACAACAAATGGTCCGAGGTACGGCTGGTACTGGACCTTGGACCACAGCATATTGTACCTTGGACCCGTTATGTTTCACCTGTCAGATAATAACCATCGGCTGGCTAACGAAAAAAAATTGGCATTTATAGAGTAATAGCACAAAGGTTGTCATAGTAATGTATAAAACTCTTTATTTTCGTATTTTGATAATATAACTGCTATATAATCATGAAGAAAAAAAAAGACGCTACTGTGCTACTCTGAAATGGTAGGCTTAGTAAAAAATAAACTTGAAAGCTTTTAATTTGCTATAAACAAACGTAGAATTATTAGTTTCTGGAACTTGAAAAAATTTGAATGCGGAAATTCGAATTTGGACCGGTCCACGGTACAACGCACTACAGTGGTCCAACGTACAACAAACGGGCACTCGGAACACTTGGTGCCCTAATTATTTACAGGTTATGTTGAGCTCAACGCCACTATCTCAATTTAAAAACAGGCGTTTCGACAGCATGTAATCCTCAATTGCGATCCATAAAGCCTACCATACCTTTCATTCCACATCTCCGTTCTACGATACGAAGAAGTTACTTCGTACCTTCAAAAACGGATTTCTGCGTGTAATCTGGATATTCTTCGGCAAACACTGCATATTTGAGGATGAAACACAGTTTGGGCGTTCCTCAAAACTAGTAACTGTCGAAGTTAACGGAAATTTCTTCAAATGGCAGCTGTAGCCTATGTGGACCGAGGTACACGTCGCACAGTGGGGCGAAACCCCGAATTCGTGCCCATAATTCCGAAAAGTGAATTTTGGATTCGGGGAATTTTGACCCTCGGATGGGGTAGAGAAATGATTGGTGCATTCAAACCTCAAAGGGTATGGTCGTCCGTTCCACACCTGGCTCGATACATTAGTTCAAAGGGCACATAAAAGCTCGGTCAAATATCTCGGGATAATAATCGATTTCCAGCTCAAGTTCAATAGTCACGTCAAAATGCAACTAGCTAAAGCGCAGAAAGCTTTTAATATCGCAAATAGGTTGTTTTACTGTCGACATCTGAATGTTAAGATCAAAGTTCTATGCTACCTATTGTTAATCAGACCTATCATGGCTGCCCAATCTGGTTCAACATAAGTGCGGGCATGATGGAAAAAATCAGAGTTTTTGAGAGGAAGCGCTTACGTGCGTGTCTAGGTAGATGGAGGTCTGCCTCATCATTATATGTTCGGTACATTAGTAATGTACGAATATATAACGAGGCTAATATACATCGAATTGATTGCTTCATGTTAAAACTCATAAGAGACCATTTCTCAAACGCCTCAAAGATACTGAATAACAACCTAATATCAGGGCCAACAGTGCCGAACCAGTTATACTTTGAGAAATCTCGCTTATCAGGGTTTGTCCCTCCTGAGGCTTTCATTCACCTGGACGGCAACGGTTACATTCAAGACAGAAACAATATTCCAATCATATACCATGTTTTGAGAGGAAACCACGACAAGACAATAGCCTATAACCCGAATATCAATTGCAGAGATAGGAGATTGAACGACATAAGATTCGATACATCCCTACCGCAGAAAGATCGAGTAGACATACATAGACGTAACGAAAAGAAATATTTCTGGCTGGAATAAAAATCTGAAAAAAATGACTAACTTGTATACTATAGATAATGAGTTTACAAATAAATAATAGCAATATTAAGTACTACTATCTCCTGATCGGAGAATAATGTGTCGTCTAGTCCTAATTTTTAAGGTAGGATAAGGAATAGGTTAAGGACAAATCTCTGTTATAAAGATTGATCAGTTTTTTTAAGGCCGTTTCTGATCACACCAAAATTAAAATTAAAGTATGATACCTCTTACAAGAGATCAGTATTTATCACGCCGCATGTACGAAAAGTACAAATGGCTTAGCCTCGCTAGGGCTGAGCTGAAAATTGAGATAGTATAGTCGTATAGAGCTCGCTGTGTGAGCCATAACGTTCTAATCTAAATATAATATTGTCAACATGTTTATGAAGTTTTCCCATGTTCTGAATATGTATAAAAGTGTTGTTATCTGTAAATATGTGGCCTTCGAATAAACTTCTTTAAAAAAAAAAAAAACATTAGTTCAAAGTCAGCCTTCGTTGGAAGTGCACGCGGCGAGTGAAAACGTAAGGAAAAACAGTGAACTTCAAAGATCAATAACTCGAAAGTTATTTAAGCGATTTTGATTTTTCAAAATGGATTCTACTCCTGGAGGTATGTAGAAAATATTTCTGTATGAGTTAAATTGAAAAGTCACGTTCATCTGCTTGAAATACGACCATGTTTGGTACCCTGTGAAAACGATATAATTTTCGAGACTTATACTTTCAAATGGACAAAAGGTATGTAGAAAATATTTCTGTATGAGTTAAATTGAAAAGTCACGTTCATCTGCTTGAAATACGACCATGTTTGGTACCCTGTGAAAACGATATAATTTTCGAGACTTATACTTTCAAATGGACAAAAAGTAGGGAACTTGAGAAGACTGGACTTTGATTCAAGTCTTAGGTCCTAGACCAGTCTTTCAACTATCGAAAACGTTTTAGATCATCTGCTACTTTTTGCTACTTAGTGTAGTTTTTTAGTCAGCGTGAGCGAGTACGCAGCCTTCTACCACGCGCGCGGCCCCGGCTGGCGCGGCGGCCGGCTGACGAGCGTCCGGGTCTGCCAGGTGTTCAATACGTACAATAGGGAACTTATACCGGTTTTTAACGTGTATAGGGTATCCGTAACAAAGTAGTACCTACGGTTATTCTAGAGTCACACTGTTCATGATGATTTTTATTTGTGATTTGGTTGAGGAAAAAAATTAATTCCAGAAAGAATTCAGTTTATCCAATGAGTTTCATGGTATTTTATTAATTGTAGTTTACGTTAAATATTGCAAGTTCTCATATGCAAATCAATTTCTAATTTTCTGTTGCTTTATCACAGGGTCTAGTACCGACGACAATTTACTATACACCCGGAGGGAGGTCTTCGTTATTGTGAAAGGGCGTTTGAATGCACCATTCGCCGATTTATTGGATCACCTTTCAGCAGAAATTTTCAAGAAAAGTGGACGTTCGGTGCTCATTCGGGAGGATATGAAGAAGTATTTCACGACCCTATTTTCCGAAATGCGAACAAAGTGGCAATCGGTCGGCAGGTATCAAGACAAGTTTTACAACAAATACGAGAAATGGCTCCATGGGCACGTGTCCTTTCCGGTACCTGCTCCTTCTCAGAAGACACCTGCAGTGACCGCGACCGCTGCACGTGGTCCCCGTTTTAAGGACTTCGAGTCATTAAGTGAAAATTCGAAACGAAGGAAGACCGAAGAAGTCCGTGCAACGTTGACTACAAGCGAGTTGGCATATGCTACTCAAATGAGCCTTCGATCTTCAGGACAACTGGATGCTGCGAAAATTGTGAAGGATGCAACGCAGACGAGTCCAACGAGAGCTTTAAAGTATCGAAAAGCTTTTGAAGCACAACCCGAAGAACCACTATCTGCAGATGAAGCGCTTTCTTATTTGGTGGACCGTCAATTGTCGAAGAGTGACTACTAAACATTGAGATCACTAAGTGTTGAGCGGCATTGTCGTCTGGTTCCTCCGTACTCGAAAGTAGCAGAAGCCAAAAAACTCTGTTATCCACCCCATACGGCTATTACTATTACAGGGAGCAAAGCAGAAGTTCAGTTACAGGCTTTGTTGAACCATACTGTCCAGCGTATTCTATTACTTCAACGGGAAGTTGTTTCGAGTATAGCAGCTGAGGATGTAAAAGAGATGACCCTCATTTGCAAATGGGGCTGTGACGGAAGCTCTGGAAAAAGTGCATACAAGCAGAAATTTGAAGATGACAGCATTTCGGATACAAGTGTGTTCTTCACTTCGGTTGTGCCATTACAACTCGTATCTGTCGATTGTAAATCGAATGCTGAAATTGTGATTTGGAAGAACCCCAGGCCTTCATGTCCACGGTTTTGTAGACCACTAAGATTACAATTTCTGCACGAAAACACGGATTCAACAGTCGACGAAGAACGCTACATCAATGACCAGATAAAGACACTTGTTCCTTACGAAACAATCATAAATCAGAACGAAATCTCAGTTGCATTCCAAATGACATTAACAATGATCGATGGGAAAGTTTGTAACGCATTGACATCAACGAGTTCGGCTCAACGTTGCTACCTATGTGGAGCTACATCCAAAAATTTCAACGACATCGATGCTTGTCTCGAAAGAACAGTCAACGAAGAGAATTTCAAGTTTGGACTATCTACTTTGCATGGGTGGATACGTTTTTTCGGATGTTGTTTACATTTGTCCTACAAAATGAAAATGAAGAAATGGCAAGCACGTACTGAGGAAGAAAAGCGGATTGTACAAGAGAGCAAGAGGGTTGTTCAGAAGGGCTTTCAAACGCAATTAGGACTAATCGTCGATTATCCGAAGCCTGGATTCGGCAGTACTAATGATGGGAATACAGCTTGGCGCTTTTTCGAAAACTCTACGGTGTCTGCAATGATAACAGGTGTCGACAAAAAATTAATCACACGCTTCTACGCTATTCTGCAGGCTATTTTGAGTGGCCATGCGATTAATATCGACAAATTTCGAAACTATGCAATAAAAACTGCACGACTATTTGTACAGCTTTACCCGTGGTATTGTATGCCTACTTCGGTGCAAAAACTTCTGATCCATGGACCAGAAATAATAGCTCATGCATTGTTACCAATCGGCCAGTTATCTGAAGATGCACAGGAAGCTCGGAACAAGGACATCAAAAGTATCCGAGAAAATTTATTACGAAAGTGTTCGAGATCAAAAACAATGGAAGATGTTTGGAACCGGCTGATGGTTACATCTGATCCGTACATTTCCAGCCTTCGTAAATTGCCACAGAAGAAAATGCGAAGTTTAACTCCGGAAGCTGTAGAATTGTTGATCCCACCTACAATAACGAGTCAATCTACAGTAGAAACAGATTCTGAATTTGACGACGATGATTCGGATGAGGAAATTGTATTCCAATAATTTTATAAGCCTTCACATTTCATGACATTAACACTGAAAAATAAAAAGTATTCATTCCTGTATATGCATATGCCTAAACATTTCCCACCATTTTGTTTTTGAGATTTTTTACTTTGGATTCGTCATCAGCGACCCCAAAAACCCCTGAGTACCGACTTTCACTCGAATCCATTAGGTTTTTTCAAGAAATTTGTTGCCGTTTTTGGTCCGCCATTTTGTTTTTGAGATTTTTGACTTCGGATTCGTCATCAGCGACCCCAAAAACCCCGGAGTACCGACTTTCACTCGAATCCATTGGGTTTTTCAAGAAATTTGTTACCTTTTTTGGTCCGCCATTTTGTTTTTGAGATTTTTGACTTCGGATTCGTCATCAGCGACCCCAAAAACCTCCGAGTACCGACTTTCACTCGAATCCATTAGGTTTTTCAAAAAATTTGTTACCGTTCTTGGTCCGCCATTTTGTTTTTGAGATTTTTGACTTCGGATTCGTAATCAGCGACCCCAAAAACCCACGAGTACCGACTTTCACCCGAATTCATTGGGTTTTTGAATTATGGGTACAAATTCGGGGTTTCGTCCCACTGTGGGACGTGTGTGGGCCGATAGATCCATTGTTATGGGACAGGAAGAGATACACTTGACGTTCCTAGATGACTACACACACTTCACGATGGTCTATCTAATTGAACGTGAAAGCGAAGTATCAGAAGCAATAAAGAAGTATGCAAGTAAAGTTGAAACAAAATGGAACCTAAGGATTGCAAAATTGAGATGTGACAACGGAGGTGAGTACGTGGACGATGAACTCAAGGAGTGGTGTAAACAAAGAGGGACTGTCATGGACTACACTACACCTTATACTCCACAAATCAACGATACCTTGACTGAGAAAGTGAGGGCTCTCCTAAAAGATGGAAATACAGACAAAAACATGTGGGGAGAAGCAGTAAGAACAGCGGCATACCTGTTAAACCGAAGCCCCACAGAATTACGCCATTTGAGAAATAGAATTCAGTAAAACCAGACCTATCGGTACTACAATTTTTCGGTTGCGATGCACACGCGAAGGATTTAACCCGACTCAAGAAACTTGATGATTGGAGCAAAAAGTTTACCTTTGTAGGGTATGCTCCGAACGGTTATAGACTCTACAGCGAGAACAAAGGCAAGGGAAAGATGATAATCTCCAGAGACGTCAAGTTCGCTGAAATGAAAGAACCTGAGAATAAGCTGGAAATAAGTACACCTGGTTATGAAGACGATTCGGACGAAGAAGTAGAAGCAGCAACAGACCAAGCGGAAGAAGGAGCTATAGAAGACCAACTAGAATCGTCAGAAAGCGAAAATGAAATACAATTCGAAGATGCAAGACAACAAGTGGAAGAACAGGAAGAGTATGGTCGAGGAAAACGTGCAAAGCGACCATCAACAAAACTAAAAGACTACGTGTATCTGACATATGAAGAGGCGATTAAAGGACCAGAGAAAGAGAATTGGAAGAAAGCAATAGAAGAAGAGAAGAAGTCCTTAGAAGAAAACAAAACGTGGAAAATTGTAGACAGAAGTGCAGCTGGAAACAACAAAATAATAAGTAAGAAATGGGTATTCAAACTCAAAGATGATGGCAGATACAAGGCACGACTCGTAATCAGGGGATGCGAGCAACGTTACGGAATATAATGTGAGGAAACATTTAGTCCTGTCGTAAACAGTAGTTCACTGAGAACGCTCCTAGCAGTAGCGACCAATAGAAAGGACAACCTCGTCAAGTTCGACATAAAGACAGCTTTTCTCTACGGAAGCCTGGACGAGGAGATATTCATGGAATTACCGGAGGGATATGAAGGAAGTGACGAGATCAGTAAACTTAACAAAGCTCTGTATGGACTCAAACAGGCTCCTTTCCAATGGAATCAAAGATTTACGACGTTTCTAACGAGCGAAGGACTCAAACCTCTAAAAACAGAACCATGCATCTACAACAATGAAGACAATTCCTTGACGCTAGCCATATACGTGGATGACAGTCTGCTGATAGGACAAGATCAAAAGAAGATGAAGAAATTGCTAGACAGCTTAGACAGAGAATTTAAAATGACAATCTTCTATCATCCAAAGTCTTTTCTAGGCATTGAGCTAGAACAGACGTCAGAGTACTGAAGACTGAAGCAGACAAACTTCGCAATCCAAACGGTAAAGGAGTTCAAGATTGAAAATTCAAAACCTGTTAGTACACCCATGCTATCTAACGACGACATATCAGATGAGACGAACAGTAACTTCCCTTATCGAGAAAGTGTAGGAAGCTTGCTTTACTTAGCGAATAAGACTAGACCTGACTTAGCTTACAGTGTAGGTTTTGCCAGTAGACACCTAGAAAACACCTCTGTGAACTTGGCACCCCATTTTGGAAAAAATGATATTATCTTTTGAGTTTTGTGATCTTCGATGATAGTTTTAGAGTTCCTGACCATCGACAGAAATAGTTTTGATCGGTAAGCGTGTGAAAATGGAAAAATTAAAAATGGGGTGCCAACTTCACGGCGCACCTCATTTTTAATTTTTTTTCTTTTCCTCCTGAGTTTCGGGTAGTCCTCGAAGAGTTTTAGAGTTCTACATGAGTTAGAGCAATAGTTTCGGTCTAAAAGTATTTTCTTTTCGATTTTCAAAAATCCGAATCCAGCACCGCAGAGAAAAATTTCGAGATCCTATTAAAACTTAGGGTCACTATCGACCCACAAATAGAAGCATTTTCAATGCAAATATAGGTATAGATTATTGAATATAAAGAATTATAGTTATGATAATACAATATACGTTTATTTTGTCTCTTACAAGGAGAGTATCAGACCTCCGGGTCACGGATTTCGGTGAAACTTGCTGGGTTGTTTCTTCGGCCCAAAATATGAGGCCCCTGATGCTTAGTTTCATCTAATGGGCCTTTCTTCACTTGATTTACTATACATTATAACAGCGAAAATGCATGGGTTATCCACTGACACTGCAGAATAATCCGTTTATCCTTGACTTTATGAGACCCTATCATTGAATCTGCACGAATCTACATTGAAAATGAATATTAGAGGCAAAATTTCACCATAGATTACATTTGCCATGACGTTGTGCTGATTAAACTGCTGATTTGATCAATCACGAATGGATTGAAGAAAGGCCCATTAGATGAAACTAAGCATCAGGGGCCTCATATTTTGGGCCGAAGAAACAACCCAGCAAGTTTCACCGAAATCCGTGACCCGGAGGCCTGATACTCTCCTTGTTAGTTTCTATTATTATTATTATTATTTTTTTTTTAGCTTTTCTTTATATGGATTATTGGATAATTGCACGGTTAAACACAACATAAAGTTACGGTATTAACGATAGTATGCGGTTATTTTGTCTCTTATTTTCTATTATTATTATTTTTTTTTTTTCAATTTTTTAGCTTTTCTTTATATGGATTATTGGATAATTGCATGGTCAAACAAAAGTTGCGGTAGCGATAGTATATAGGGATATTTTGTCACTTAGTTTCTATTATTATTATTTTTTTTTTTCAGCTTTTCTTTTTATGTATTATTTGATAATTGCATGGTCAAACAAAAGTCACGGTAACGATAGTATAGGAATATTTTGTTACTTAGTTTCTATTATTATTACTATTTTTTTTCAGCTTTTCTTTTTATAGATTATTGGATAATTGCATGGTAAAACAAAATTTACGGTAACGATAGTATAGGGATATTTTGTCTCTTAGTTTCTATTATTATTATTATTTTTTATTTGTTTTTCAATTTTTTAGATTTTCTTTATATGGATTATTGGATAATTGCATGGTCAAACAAAAGTTACGGTTACGATAGTATAGGGATATTTTGTCTCTTAGTTTCTATTATTATTATTATTATTTTTTTTTTCATTTTTTCAGCTTTTCTTTTTATAGATTATTTGATAATTGCATGGTCAAACAAAAGTTACGGTAACGATAGTATAGGGATATTTTGTCTCTTAGTTTCTATTATTATTATTATTATTATTATTTTTTTTTTTTGAATTTTTAAGATTTTCTTTATATGGATTATTGGATAATTGCACGGTTAAACACAATATAAGTTACGGTAACGATAGTATACGGTTATTTTGTTTCTTAGTTTCTATTATTATTTATTTATTTATTTATTTATTTATTTATTTATTTTTAATTTTTTTTTTTATTCATTTTTTATTTTTTTATTTTTTTTATTATTATTATTTTCTTTTAATCTTCTTATTTTTTGTTCTCTCGACATCATTTCTGTCATGCTGTTGCGATGATTATATGTATCCTCAAAAGCTATTCCGCTGTAAAAAAAAGGATGCAAACGTACATGATGAAATCATTTACTGCAGTCATTACCATTATTTATATCATTATCTTATCATTATAATATTCTTATTATGTATATTAGTATCATCTCCTGTTTCTTCATTGTCCTCTTACGCTTTTCAACATTCGCATGGTGTGACGATAACGGGACATCACGTCAAATGCCACGCAATACATGTATATTTTTCAACGCTATTCTTCGCTTTTTATAAAGCTGAGACTCTTCGTGTACGACTCTTAGGTGCTGGATTTTTAATGACGTTAAGCCGGTGAGTCATACAACTGCAGTGGCTAGATTTCCTCTTATTGGCCTACTTTATTTCAAAACGTACACCAGTAAGTGTGGTATCATTTCAACAGTCGGTTCAATTTGGTTTCGTTTTTTCTTCAAGTCGTCGTATTCATACCAATTTAGGTTAGCGGTCACTGCAGCCACATAATGTTGGTTATCATGGCGATATTCTGCTACACCAACCAACTCGTAAATATTATCTTCCACGAACAACTGTTTAGTTATAGAGCCTAACTGGTACGTTCGTGGTCTTACTTTGATCGATGCCAAATAATTTTCGTTGGTCAGGACACTGGTATCTATCAAGAGATGCGGGCCATACGTCTCTATTAGCCTACAGTTAGTTCCACACGTTTTGCACGCTATTTTTTCTGCCAAGGCCGATAAAACACTATCTATGGAGTTCTGTACACATCCGAGACCTTCGTGCAAAAGGATATCAATATCCACGCTAATAGTAGGAAGCGAAGTAGAGATTTCTGAGTCACACACTGAACATAACTGCTGTATCCCCACATATATATAGTCCTAGTACATTGCCGCTAGAGTTAGAACCTACTAGAGTAATAATAAGCCAGTGTAGTTTGACCTGTGATACTGTACGGACTGGTTAATTAATCCTCCAACAATAAATACCCGTATACAGTATAAACTGACTCTCACGAGATATCGATACATCTTCCCTACCACCTCAATATCCACGAACCCAACAGGTCAACAGTGGCGACGAGGATGTTTCGGAATAAGTTACTATGAGCGCGCCCGGCTCAAGCTCAGAAAAAACAGTTTTGACTTGGGAAGAAATCGAAAAAGCAGTGCAGAACAAAACCACTAGCTGGATATACCAACTCAGCAAGGAATCGTTGTGTCGAGTGTGCGAAAAATATAAAATACCAGTGAAAGACCCGTGTCTGATTGAAGATGTACGAAAAACACTGGCAGCCTTCGTAAGGACTGGATTAGCCAGAGAACGAGAGTCCCAAATTGTACGGGTAGGAAATTTGAGTTCAGATTCGAGTGACGGGGACGAAGGTGAAGTGACCATCAAGATGGCTATGTCAGTGGGTGAAATTGAAACATACAAAAAAGGTCAAAAGTGGGGGACATTTGAACAGCAGTTAGACGCGTTTATCAGTTTGAATGATGTACCGGAAGTGAAAAAGGTAGCCCTGCTAATCACGAAATTATCTCCGCAAGTGTTCGAAGAACTGCAGAATGTGTGTGCACCCGAAGCACCGCTACAAATGCAGTACGCGGTACTCAAACAAAAACTATCAGAGTTCTATGAGCCACGTCGTAGCGAACATCTCCAAAGGTACTCATTTCGGGATCGCAAACAAAGAGACAAAGAGACCGTGAAGGAATTTTACGTAGCTCTACAGGCGCTGGCTAAGGAGTGCAGTTTCGCGCCGACGGAACTCGCGGGGCAGCTAAAAGATCAGTTCATCACAGGGGTCAGTTCACGCACAGTAAAATATGAACTCTTGAAGTCCTCTTTAACAAGTGCGACGGAATTGTTGAAGTTGGCCCAAACGGTAGAGATGGCTGAGGCGGAAACATTAAATAACCCAAAATTAACAACCGCTAGTCAGCCGGAAACAAATACTGCCGTCGTGCACGCAGTTAGCACGGGTAGTCGTGAAAAATCCAACCATGGAGCACACAAAAACAGAAATTGGCGTGGAAAGCATAAGAAAACCGGAGCAAATGGAAACAACAAAAAGGGAGGAGCACCACATCAAGAAGACGGAGCCACATCATCCGCCGCTGGAGAGGATCCAGCGAATGGAGAAGACACGTGCCGCTGTTGTGGTAACCAAGGACATCCAAAATCAGAGTGTACCTTGCGATTCAAGTTCTGTAGCGAGTGTGGGGCCCAAGGGCATATTTTTAAGGTATGCAAACGAAAGAGGAATAAAAAATTTGCGCCAAAGTCACAAAACCTACAAAATTTCGTCTACGCCAACAAGTTCAGGACAAGTAGTGAGGAAGAATCCTCAGAGGACGAAAGGTATGAAAGAGACGTAGTAGAGCATGTAAATGTCATCCAAAGTCAAGGCAACGTCGAAGTTTTGCAGGTTGAGTGCGATAGAAATATCAAACCTATAACTGAAATTATAAACGTAAACGGAACACCATTAGAAATGGAAATTGATACAGGTGCGTCAATATCTGCTATCTCTAGCGAATGTTATGAAAACAGTTTTTCTGCATTGCCTTTAGTACAGGCAAACGTCTTGTTGAAGGCGTACAATAAACAGCCAATTCCAACGTTGGGGTACCTACGAGTAAATATTGAAAAACCAAACAATAAGGCTGAACAAATTTTATATGTGGTCAGAGGAGCAGGTCAGCCCATAATCGGTCGAAATTGGCTGAAGGCATTAGAAATGTGGCCTCCCACATTTGGCGCTACAAACGTTCACGCAGCCATAAATGCAGTGCAAATGGAGTTTGAAACTGAGATCCAACAACTCAAATCAGAATTTTTCAAGGTTTTTCAGAAAGGAATTGGATTATTTACAAAAGAGGAGTTAAATATCTCATTAACCCCAGACGCAAAACCAAAATTTGTTCAACCGAGGCGTTTACCCTTCGCTATAAAAGGAATAGTCGAAACAGAGTTAAATAGACTGGTAACTGAAGGTATAATATCCCAAGTCGAGTACAGTGTTTGGGGCACGCCAATAGTACCGGTAATCAAAGAATCTGGGGCCGTTCGATTATGTGGAGATTTCAAGATCACTATAAATAAATACATAGAGATCGATCATTTTCCATTACCAAGAATTCAAAATGTTTTTGAAACACTTCGAGGGGCAGTTTGGTTCACCAAGCTCGACTTGTCGGAGGCATACCAACAGTTACCTTTGACACTAGATGCACAACAACTGGTCGTGATAAGCACACATTTGGGTCTATTTAAATATCATAGATTACCATACGGAGTAGCCACGGGTCCAGGGTCGTTCCAGCGGGTGATGTCAACATTGCTGTTGGGAATCCCTAACGTAATAGTTTTCATTGACGATATTTTGATCGCGGCTGTAGATGTCGAAACACACATGCAAAAAGTTAGACAAGTCCTAACACGCTTGAGTGACGCTGGGCTCCGTATCAAGTTTGAAAAATGCGAATTTTTCAAAAGGGAGGTAAAGTACCTCGGATACAAAATAAGTGAAAAGGGTATGCAACCTCTCGAAGACAAGCTGGAATGTGTAAAAAGGGCACCAGTCCCACAAGACGTGTCACAACTCCGAAGCTTTCTAGGTAGTATTAATTACTACGCAGGCTACATACATAGGGCAGCCGAGAAATTATATCCCTTGTACTGTTGCTTAGAGAAAGACAGTTTTTTGTGGACGGATGAGTGTACCACAGCTTTTGAGAGAATAAAGAAAGAGCTAACCGGTGACGCCATACTCATTCATTTTGATCCCGACAAATTGTTAGTACTTACGTGTGATGCGTCTCCATACGGTGTAAGCGCAGTAATATCACATCCGGATGAGAACAATGTAGATCGACCAATTTGCTTTGCAAGCCGCACGTTAAAAACGGCAGAAAAAGGGTATTCACACCTCGATAAAGAAGCATCAGCTATAATTTTTGGAATACGAAAATTCTACGAATATCTTTATGGTCAAAAATTTCTACTCCAGACAGATAATGCAGCACTGACACGCATATTCAATCCCGAAAAAGAGATACCAGAGATAGCAGCAGCAAGACTGCAAAGGTGGGCTGTATTTCTGGCACCTTTTCGATACACGATAAAGCACATTAAGGGTAACAAAAACTACGCCGATTGGCTCAGTAGACTCCCGCTACCGGAAAAAGATTGCACGGGTAAAGTAATCTCAGATCTGAGTGATTCCTATAACTTGACGGTAAATCAAATCCAGAGTTATGATTTTGGATCTTTAGACTGGAAAAACGTAAAAAAAGTAACTCAAGAAGATGAACTTCTAAATAAAATCATACGCAGTTGTATCGACGGGTGGCCCGAAAAACAGCCCGATGATGATATCTTGAAGACGTTTTGGCTCAAAAGAGACGCCTTAACAGTCGATCGAGGTTGTCTGCTGTGGGGACACCGTGTAGTCATCCCGGAAAAATTACGACCTCTGGTACTCAGGGAATTGCACGGTAGTCACTTTGGAGTATCGAAAATGAAGGCATTAGCTAGATCTTTTGTATGGTGGCCGCACGTGGACTTAGACATCGAGAGAATAACGCGTGACTGTAAAGCCTGTCTGGAAACTCGTAAGCTGCCTCCAAAGATTCCGCTTACCCCATGGGTGTGGCCGCTCACACCCTGGCACAGAGTGCATGCCGATTTTTTGGGACCGTTTCATGGTGAAACAGTGTTGGTCGTTATTGACAGTCACTCAAAGTGGCCGGAAGCATTTATAATGAGTAGCATGAGCGAAAAAGCTACCGTCGATAAGTTTGAAGACCTTTTCATCACTTTCGGATACCCAGTGCATTTAGTCACGGATAATTATTCCACTTTCACGGGCGAAGCTTTTCGACAGTTGATGAAACGGGGGGGCATTCGTCATAGCACGACACCTACGTATTTCCCAGCCACTAACGGCGCCGCGGAAAATTTCGTAGACACATTCAAGCGCAAAGTCACGTGTCTCTTGGAAAACGGGTACCAGTTCACAAGTGCAAGAAAGCAATTTCTTTTTGACTACAGAAATACCCCACATGCAGCCACCGGCAAAACTCCGGCGAACCTAATGCTAGGACGAGAACTTAGAACGCGGTTTTCCTTATTAAGACCACCTGCGATCGCAGAACGCATCGCAGACTACCAAAGTAAACAAATAGAAAATCAAGGAGGAAAGCGAAAAGTATCTTTTCAAGTGGGCGACCCAGTCATGGTATGTGACGAAAAGAAAGGGAAAAAGAAGTGGATACCGGGTAAAATTCATAAGGACCTGGTACCAGGGGTCACGTATGAGGTCGTCGATGAAAATGGTAGGCACTTGAAGAGACACGCGAACCAAATAATTGAAAAAAATGAACAAGCGACTGAGGCGGTCGATATCTCTTCAAGTGGGGGGGAGAGTGAAAACCAAAGCGATCCGCCCGCACTAAGGCGATCGGCCAGATTACGGAATAAACAGAGAACGTGAATATCTGGATTAAGTTTATGAAAGAAATTTGATGCTTGAAACTGAAAATAAATATGTATAACTAGGTGCACATGCGTAAACTAGGCCTTTGTATACGAATAGATATAAGTTGTACGAAGACAATGAGATTAAAACTAGCCACTACCTATAAGTAAAAAAAAAAAAAATGGTGAAAACTGTAAATTATGAATACAAGTGTTAAATTAATCAATGTTGGGTAAATAGGTTTAAGATCAATTAAATTGTACACTTAAGAGATAGATATTGAACAGTAAAAAAATAAAATAAAATAAAAAATAAATAAAATAAAAAATAAAAAAAAAATAAATAATAATAAAAAAAAAATAAAAATATATATATATATATATATATAATAATAATCACAATAAAAATGTATGAACGTGAATTGAGAGCATTGGCGGCTATCGAAATAATGAGGATAGTTCTATAAATTAACAGTAAGCAAATGTTCTGAAAATTAAAAAGGGGAGGATGCTGTATCCCCACATATATATAGTCCTAGTACATTGCCGCTAGAGTTAGAACCTACTAGAGTAATAATAAGCCAGTGTAGTTTGACCTGTGATACTGTACGGACTGGTTAATTAATCCTCCAACAATAAATACCCGTATACAGTATAAACTGACTCTCACGAGATATCGATACATCTTCCCTACCACCTCAATATCCACGAACCCAACAGGTCAACAATAACCTTCACCCTTCGCAAAGACGGCACACTACCTCCTAGAACTTTTTCAGCGATTTCAGCAACGTTGGAACTCGCATCGATAGTGGAAAAATTTCGGAGATACGGTATCTGTTCAAACATCTCGAGGCTGATGATTATTTCCGCTCTTTTGACGTAGTCTTCTCGTAAAATTTTTCCACGTGATAAGACACGCTCCGCCAGTCGAATGGTTGGATTTCTCGTTTCTAACGTAGCATTTCTGTGGGAATCATATAATGTGAGTGCATGTACTTCTATTTGAAAAACGGTATCAAAGGCGCAAGTTTTTCGGACAAACACTCTTTGGCCTTTAACCGTTACAGCAGAAGTTAGTAACCCATTCACCAATATGGGAAGACCTGTTGAATTTTTGACATTGAACGAATCCCAATCCGGACAGTCGTCTAAATACGTAGGTTTTTTCAACCGCTTAATGGGGCGGTCTTTTGTGACTGGAGAAAGTATTCGTTTGGCTGGACTTTGATTCTCATTACCTCTCCACCCTTCCTTGAAGTTCAAAGGATTTTCAACGTCTTGTGAGTCCGAAACGTTATTACCCTGCGTATCGGAACATCTTCCCAATCTCAGTTCGTCGCTTCCATTAACTTGGTTGGTAATACTCGTCACCGACTTTGGTTCGCCGGTGCTTTCGGCTTCAGTACGTGAAACGTCAGAGGATACGTTTTTTCCGACTGTGCATTCCACTACATGATCTTCGTTGTCGTAGTCGCAATAGTTATCTGTCAAGGACTCGCCAACAACTTCCGATGTAGATTTCTCAGGATCCACATCATTGTCCTCAATCTGTGAAGAGTCATTGAGTACATGGGCATCATCTTCGACACGCGTCGCCAGTTCAGTTTGCCCATGCACGAGTCGCATTTTACCACTCAAACAGTCTATGTGCTGGATTATAAATTTGTCAATCCTCATTGGCAAAGAGCCGTTGAATTGTCGGACTTTCAAATCCGCAAATTCTGCTTCTACCGAAGACGATGTGGCGGTATCACTGTCGATTTTGAAATATTGACGCATTACTCCAGTCCACAGCGGCAAATAAGCCATTAGTTTTCGAATTTTTTCAGCCGCTCCTGGATTGTAGAATGCATTAGCAATATCACCGTTTTTGGACATAGATGCAGATACTTTTGCTGCATCAAAAATGGAAGTGCTCCATTGTTGCCACGATTTGGACGTGTGACCATCATCGATATCGCGTTCATCGTCTTCGACTGATTGCAAGTCTTCGTCAATGGCTGTACCTTTGATCACCTTGGTCGCTTCTTGAAGGCATAGCTCAGAGTGCACACGTATTCCACTTTTGTCTCTACCGATATCTTCGCTGAGTGCCACAGTGAGCAGTGATTCCAAAAAAGCATGCAGCTTTTGAAAGTCCTGCATTTTATACGCATGCGCGAGAGTTCGCAAATAAAATTGACGCACTTTGGGGGCTTGTTTGCGCAAACACTCCCACCTTGCGATCATTGCGATAAAGTGACTCACATCAAGCCGCAGGAAACATTTTAGTTTGTTAGAGGCACTTTTTGTCACGATTTTCTCGTAGCAAACCTGCATATAATGTTTCAAATCAGCACAACTGTTATACGCTCTAGCTAAGGCGACTAGAAGTCCACTCCCGAAATCAGTAACTACCATGGGAGGTATTGGCGCACCTTTCCGAAGCGTTTCAAGCAAGAAAATCTCAATAAAAACCGCATCCTGTCTAGTCGACACCGCTTGAAAAGCTGGAGTGCTTCTTCCCTCAACAACCGACATCATCTGATAAAGAAATATGTGTGACGATTTCTGACCATTAGGAAGTTTTATTCTTTTGCCGATTCCGCCAGTTGCATCGAATACCATGTACCAAGTTTTTTTTCCACTGCTCTTGTCAAGTTTACAGATAATCATTTGCTCTTCAAGCCAATAGATGCAGTAGAATGGGTCTTTTCCAATAGTTTGAATACTACCTAGGCAACGATCATATTTTGCTAACTGCAGATTTTCGGTTGGATCAGTATTCTTCAGGTTTAAGCGTCTCTCCAATGCCTGCTGTTTGGCTTTTCGAAGGACGTCAGCGTCGTATAAAGTTGGAGGGATAGCATCACCAAACTCCATCATTTCGTTTGCTTTATCTGTACGCCACTTGGAGGCGGTTTTCCGACCGTCCACTAAATCTTTACCTACTTCTTCCCTAAGGTAACCCTTCACTTGACGCCTCCGGGTATGTATAATCGTTGTGTCGCGGCCTTCAATCTCACAGTGAAAAATTACGTCACGTTTCCTCCGGGGTTTTTTGAAAATCTTACCACTTAAGTTTCCACCACATTCTGTGCACTTACCTTTGATACTAGTATAACAATTTGCGTCCTTTCGCTTATAGACCCTGTTTTTTTTTTAAAGCAAACGCACAGGGAATTCCCGTCTGATCCCAAATTTTATCGGCTATGATATGGGTCAACACGTGTGGTTTCAGCGTCATATACTCACGGTCCCCCCAATCCTTTGCCTCCGGTTTTATTTCAGCCCAAGATTCAGGAGAAAGAATTAATCGGAATTCTTCGGTACTTGCTTCCACACTTTTATCTGCATCGGTTTTGCGAACCGTGCCTTGATTTGCATAACCCTGTTTCACGCCAAATACTTTCTGTACAGCTCTACGCATACCCTGCCGATCATTTTTCACTATCGTGTACATATGCGTGGGCTTTATAACGCAACCACGCTCTATCATTGCCTCCGCAATCTTACCATAAACAGCATTTTTTGGTGGCAGAACCTTTCCTGTAGAATCAAGGGTACGGAATTCGTCCTTCTGGAGCAATCCCAGAAGTAACGATGCATCGTATGGCATTATAAAGCTGTCAGCGCTAGTGCGCATTCACTACTTAACGAGACGAGAGCAAGAATGTAAGTAAGGACTCCTTCGCGCTGTACCCAGCTTTATAGCCAACGTCCCGACTCTGCCGTCCCCACTCGCGAGTGCGATGCGCCCGCCGCTACACACGCTACACAAGTCCGAAGGATGGGGATAGGGTAGGGGCGACGCTAGGCGTTGTGACGTGGCGACCAAGAAGGATGGGATCGAGTCGTCGAGTGGAAGGCTCGCGTAGCCGGTGGGGGTAGGGGACGCGCCGTAGTTGCTGCGCTGGATTCGGATTTTTGAAAATCGAAAAGAAAATACGTTTAGACCGAAACTATTGCTCAAACTCATGTAGAACTCTAAAACTCTTCGAGGACTACCCGAAACTCAGGAGGAAAAGAAAAAAAAATTAAAAATGGGGTGCGCCGTGAAGTTGGCACCCCATTTTTAATTTTTCCATGTTCACACGCTTACCGATCAAAACTATTTCTGTCGATGGTCAGGAACTCTAAAACTATCATCGAAGATCACAAAACTCAAAAGATAATATCATTTTTTCCAAAATGGGGTGCCTATTTTTTTTTGAAAATCGAAAAGAAAATACTTTTAGACCGAAACTATTGCTCAAACTCATGTAGAACTCTAAAACTCTTCGAGGACTACCCGAAACTCAAGAGGAAAAGAAAAAAAATTGAAAATGGGGTGCGCCGTGAAGTTGGCACCCCATTTTTAATTTTTCCATGTTCACACGCTTACCGATCAAAACTATTTCTGTCGATGGTCAGGAACTCTAAAACTATCATCGAAGATCACAAAACTCAAAAGATAATATCATTTTTTCCAAAATGGGGTGCCAGGTTCACAGAGGTCTAGAAAACCCAACCGGAAAAGACATTACCAAAACGAATTTTACGCTACGTAAACGAGACTGTGAATCTGGGCATTGAATACCAAGCAGCAGACTGTGAAGACTTTGAACAGCTAGTTTGTTATACAGACTCAGATTTTGCAGGAGATCCTGAGACCAGGAAAAGCACGACTGGATTTGTAATATTATACTAAGGCGGACCAATTAGTTGGTGCTCCAGAAAGCAGTCGATAATAGCAGTATCAAGCACAGAAGCAGAATTTATTGCAGCGGCAGAATGTTGTAAAGAAATTCTGTACATTAAGACCTTGATTGAAGAGCTGACGAACAAAATTGTTAAAGTAGAGTTAAACATAGATAACCAAAGTTCCAAGGACTTAATCAAGAAAGGCGTGGGGAATAAGCGCAGCAAACATATAGACGTAGGGTATCGATTCATAACTGAAGAAGTTGAAAAGAAGGTCATTCAGCTGAAATATTGCCCTACTGATGTTCAACTAGCCGATATCTTTACTAAGGTCTTGGGACCAAACAAGTTTTTGAAACATAAGAAAGATCTAGTAACCTAGTCAAACAGACCAACATTAGCTATTCATGTGGCATGCGCGTAAACCACGTGTTTTTTCGGCAATACCGATGTTTTCAGTACGCGCGAGCCATCGGCCGAAGGCGAGCCGTAGCGGCCGATGGCGAGTCAAAAGCGTGCGCAAATCATCGGTCGAGCCGAAAAAAAGTTTACGCGTGCGCCCCATACACTATTTTTTACGGTATAGGCGTGAAAAAGTCCAACAGCTATCCAAAATATTATGGCAAACCGCTTTCTAGGGCTCCCGATGGGGGTTTGGGGGCAGAGCCCTCAACGGGGCCCAGGGGCGGAGCCCCGGTGGGGGTCTGGGGAATGAAAAAAAATGAAATAAAAAGCTAATTCAAAAAGTATTTTTATGTTATTTTTAGTATTGCGACAATCATTTTATAAAAATAGGAAACAAAAGCACTTATGCTTCAACTAGCTTTGCTTTTTGGTACAATGCAGATATCTTATTTATATATTATTTTATAAAATAAGTATTCATATATTGTTCTTATTCTTATTATTTTTAATTGTACTATTAAGTAAGAAAAAAAGTACAGTCGAAACTTATTCTATGAAAATTATCAAACCAGTCAACAAAGATTCTAGTTCACAGTCAAAAACAGACTAGATTTGGTTCTCAGCAATAAGAACTAGTAGCAAAACTCAGGTTATATTGTGTATTATAGTATTTTAAAAGCATCAAGTGTCAAACTCAATGAAAGTCATTTCGAGACTCACTTTTTGTCTAAGACGTTGAAAGTAACTGCACAGTTACTTAGGTTTAAAGTAATTTTATTATTTAAGGCAGCCAAGTCGGTGGATGGAACAGAGTTCTCTTTGTTAGTAGAACTCCGTGAAGTTGACGGTAGATTCGCAGGTTTTGTATCGACTAGATTTTCTGTCAACGCTGTGTTGTGGTTTGAAGACGACGGAAGATTCAACCGGATCGAGCTGGTGATCTGATCGCTAGTCTTTTCCTTGAGTAGCAATGAGCTTTCAACATAGCCTTCGGCTACGGTTGTTGACTTCCACCCACCGTGTCGTTTTAAGGTGGTGATGTCGGCACCGCCCTCAGCTAGCAACGTCGCTGAGGTTCGTCGAAAGGCATGGCCGGTGTACGATTCTGGGTCTGGCAACTTGAGGAACTGTGCAATATCTTTCGGCATAAGGGCGAACTTTTTTTCGCCGATTGGTTGTACAGTGCATTTACCTTTCTGATAATTGATGAAAAATCTACTATGAGGTGTTTTTTCAGGTCTCAGATCGCTGTATCGTTGATAAAAATTGTAGAAGTGTCCCTTAATCGCAAAATTTCGTTCTTGGTGAGTCTTTGTGTCCGGAATGTGCACAAGAAGTATGGGTTTTTTTTTTTTCAGTGTCATTCGGTTCGAAATAGGTTTTCAGATGCGTCGTTTCTTTTTTAATGAGTTCATCCTTGCGACAAGCTCCAAGAACACCGAATATCATAGCAACCTGCAAATACAAATATATAAGTAGTAGATGACAGAAAAAAAAAATGAAACGTTTAATTTCCTGACTCTCACCTTTGTTGCCAAACACGTAAAATCTGGGGCCTCATTCAAAAACTTTTCGACGTTTTCCGAAGTGAGAGTCTTGGATTTTTTCGCTCTGTAACCGACCGACGTTTTCTTCAAAAATGCCTTCAATTCGCGGTACTCTCCCACATCTACATTGTGTTTGATTTTGATCATTTTAGCTACCTTCGAAGACTCGGTCCATAGAGTCGATGATTTGTATTTCTTAGAAAGGACAGAGAAGTATGCCAAGAGAACCCGTTGCGAAAACGATGTGGCGTGTTGTTCCTTTTGCCACTTTATAAAACGATCGTAGCTTATCTCGTACGCTGCCTTTGATTTGTCCGGCAATAAATCGTGAACGGCTTTTCTGCTTTCTTCGCAGAGTTCTGGCGGGGTGCCAGGCATTGCCTCATCGTCACTGTCGTTTTTTCCACTCATGTTTCAATTTGTATTTTTGATTTTGTACACACAGCCAGTATTACGGTTCGCTTGAAGTAAAGAGGTAAGGTTGACGTTGAGCTAGAGATAAACATGGCCGCCGTCCGAGTTTCGACTCGAGTTCAATATATCGATATTTGACTACAGCTCGTACAGAAAACATCGTCCTCGCCTAGAACCCCACCACCTACTTCGAGTTCCGCAGCAATATACGGTTTAATAACTTTATTCCGCAACTTTGACATGCGCACTTCGAACTGCGCATCAAAGTTGCGGAATAAAGATTTTATACCGCAACTTTGATCTTAGCGGTATAAAGTGCCATTTGTCGGAACGAAAACAGGCGTCAGAAAGTGACTTTTTCATGCCTATACCGTAAAATAGTATATTATGCGGCATGCGCGTAAAGTGACTGTTTACAAGCGAGGTTAGGTTTTTCGTACGAGCCGCTGTTTTGCCCGGCGAGCCGAAGGCGAGCCTCAGGCAAAGCCAGCGGTGAGTACGAAAAACATAACCTCGCTCGAACAGTCACTTTACGCGCAAGCATCATACGATATTTTTTACGGCAGAGGTATGATAAGTCACTTTGACGCCAGTTAAGGTCCGCTTCGAACTCCGCGTCCACCATGACACATAATCCGTTTGCCGAGTCGACTGCTAGCTCGAGCAGCAGTACTGCGCAGGCGCAGTCCGACCTCGACTTGTAAAGTACTTTACAGGTCGAGGTCAACTACGTTATAAAGACTTTATGTGTCGAGGTGGAATACAGCCGTATAAAGCGCCACTTGACGGGCCGAAAACAGGCGTCATAAAGTGACTTTATCATGCCTCTGCCGTAAAAACAAATATTAATGATAAGATCTAGTAAGTAAGTTGAAACGTGTAAAATTATAGTTTAAGCAGATCCCACGTTTAAAAGCGATATTAGCACTTAAGAGAAGATGTTAAATATAAGGCTAATACGCATGCACTAGATTTTAAATGTACTCACCTCGATATATCGATTCTATAACTCTCAATCGTGTGGCGTCCCTCACGAGGCCGCGTCTGTTAAAACCTGTAACAACAAAGCAAAGTTTATATTAGTCATTAAACAATATACACCTAAAACAAGAGAATTACATTAAAAACCCAAACCACCAAACCCTAAAAACTAAGATGACAACACAACATTCAATCGAATACGAGTGTATCGACCAGTGCAATTATATCGTCTCATTCTTTACACAAGTACTTAAATTCTCAAACCAATGTCTACAAAAATTGGTGAACGGTGCTGTAATCCTTTCCAACGGGATGGTCATAATTGGGTACGAAAAGTTGCGCCAGTAACATCAGCATTACTCAAGCAGTTTCCAGACCTAGGAGAATATTTGTGCATGGATTGTCGAATAAAATTGTACAAATGCACAACAATCCCTCCACGTGATAAAGACGAGGTACTTGATATGAATCATAATTGTGATTATGCTGACGATCTCAGCCCACTTTCATCACTAAGTGAACAGAGCAGTGAAGATATGTTAGATGAGATTGATGTCTGGCAAGAATGGTTGTGTGATATGAAAAAATTAAATATCTCACAATGACTCCGCGTAGTTGGTCTATCAGAGAATTGAAGTTAAAATTTGATTGTTCATATAGAATGGCTCGCAAAGCTAAAACACTGCAAAGTGAGCGTGGATTTGCATCCTTCCCAGATCCAAGGCCATCTCGCACTCTTTGTGATGACGTTATCTCCCGTGTAGTGGAATTTTACTGTTCCGAGGAAATAAGTCGAATTATGCCTGGTCAGAAAGACTATGTCACTATTCGCGATGCTAATGGTTCAAAACATCAAGTCCAAAAACGGCTAGTTTTGTGTGATCTAAAACAAGCTTACGCCGCGTTCAAACAACAGAAGCCCAGTGACAAAATAGGCTTCACAAAATTCGCGAAACTCCGTCCAAAGCAATGTATTTTAGCCGAACCAACAGGAACACATACTGTTTGGCGGTCAGCTCAATTTGTCAGTCATTCAAACGAACATCTCACGATTTGATAAAGCAAATATGATGTGCCTCTCCAAATCTTTCGTGCCATCTCGGTGAATGCAGTAATTGTCCAAGTTTTGATGTTGTTAAATGTGAAATGGAAAATCTATATGACGATAATTTCGTAGAAAGTATCACCTACAAACGGTGGACTCATACGGATCGGTCTGTTTTAGAAACCATT
The DNA here is from genome assembly GCA_018257835.1 of Euura lappo. NCBI lineage: Eukaryota > Metazoa > Arthropoda > Insecta > Hymenoptera > Tenthredinidae > Euura > Euura lappo. The sequence goes on from JAEUYN010001118.1 coordinate 42,426, forward strand.
ACGGAAGAAACGGAAACGTTCCTCGAGACGTTAAAGGAACAGACTACGGCCCTTAAGAAACACGATTTCATCGCTAAACAGCAGAGTGCATTTTTAAAAGACAGAAAAAGTAATTTACAACCAGGGGAGTTCTTAGTTCTGGGTGACTTCGCTGAAAATTATGCATTTGTTGTTCAAGATGAAATTCAAATCTTCCACTGGAATAATAATCAAGCAACCATCCATCCGTTTGTTGTGTATTATGTTGAAAACGATGAATTAACACATAAGAACTTTGTTGTTATCTCAGAAAATCTCAACCATAATACAGTCGCATTCCATCTCTTTCAGAAGAAACTAATCAGTAGGCTTGTTGAGATCTTCGGTAGTGAGCGTGTCAAAAAAATGATTTATTTTACTGACGGTGCTGGTGCACAGTATAAAAATGAAAGTAACTTCATCAATTTGACTCATCATTTTGATGACTTTAATGTCGAGGCTGAATGGCATTTCTTTGCAACGTCACATGGAAAAACTCCATGTGATAGTATCGGTGGAACTGTAAAAAGATTTGCAGCACGTGCAAGCCTACAGCGACCTAACGAAAACCATATTCTGACTCCAAGAGAATTATTCGAATGGTGTCAAAGTGCATTGGAAAATATCACCTTTGACTTCTGCACTACCAGCGAACATGAAGAACGTGAAAAATTCTTGAAACCACGATTCGACCGAGCAATAACGGTCGAAGGTACTCAACGATTTCATTCATTTTTACCTGTGTCGACGAAAGCTGTAGAATGTAGGGTTTTTTCTTACTGTATTGACGTGAGTCATGTACCCGTAAATCTATGCGCTAAAATGTAGCTATTACGAAAACTTTTGTTCACATTTGTAAGTTTAATGCCCGGTTTCATCAATGATAAATAAATCACTATATATGAATTATATGTCCTTGGGGGTGATTATAAGTACTGAATACGTAGCAAGTTATATGTATTCTATATCATGCATGTCCATTCCCATAATATGTATCCACTATTTTGAATCTCAGTAATAAACAAAAAACGGGAAAGAACACGTTCTTGAAACTTCACTTATCGCTCAAGGCAGGCTTCGTGAGGGTACAGTATTTTTTTCAGATTTTTTAATCATGTCCAACATCGTGAAAATGGTTCGCAAATAACGTTGCGTCGCCACCGCGGAGTAGCGGTGGCCGGTCGCCGGTCGCCCGCCATTCCGTGAGACGCGACGCGCCTCGAATTGGTACGCATCGACTCCTTCAACGATTTTTTACTCGAAAACGAAAAAAAATACGTCTCTGAAATTATTTCACAGGTTGTGGTATAGTACAAGGTACATGTCAGAATTTTTTTTTGATTTTTTAGTCGTGTTGCTCAGTATTTCAAAAATCTTTGAAAAATTAATTGTTTAATAAACAATTGATAAGAATTGTTTTTTTTCAATTTGTATTTTTTTAAAAATTCTATGAAACTTTCCGCGTAAGTCAAAAAAAAAAAAAATTGAATGTAACTTCATCTTTGGCGGAGTTATGAATTTTTGAAAACTAACTCCCCCTACACAATCGACATGCAAAATTAAAAAAATATCTGAGAGGTGACTGATCCGCTTCACGCGGAATAGCCCCTACATAGGATTGTTGTCCGTCCTTTCCTGAAACCAGCCAGCAGGGGGCCCAGTCGAAATGTCGAAAAGAAATAAACCAATTTTTTACCCTCACGGACGAGTCACTCATTTCATCTACAATCGAATCGTTTACGTTTACAATTTGTTAATGAGTCTACCCATGACTTCTTTGAAAGTATCGATCCCCTCCAAATGCCGCCTTTCACGAGCTTTCTCTCTTCTAAGCGCATCGGCACGTAGAGCTTCGTTCCACTCTGAAAGTTCTTTCTGAACTCGTGTCTTTTTTTTTTGTAGCTGTCTGGGTTTCAACAGCCACATTCAAGCCTTCGTCATCAACGACTTCATGCCCGATTTTGGTCGATGCCGTAACAGCGGCTCTTTTCTTCGAGTTGGAAGCTACTATAACTGGTTTAACGCATGGCTTTTCTCCCAGAATATCCTCCATGTCATCGTAAAATTTACAAAACTTTGGTTCTGCACCAGTTTGATTGTTATGATCCCGCATCTTTACATAATTTTTGCGAACATCTTTAAATTTATTCTCGCATTGGGTCCCCGAATATACCCAAGAAGTGTTTGCAATGGCAAGCCCTTCGGTGATCAGATTCCAGACTGCATCGTTTCGCATGGTTGAATTCTCAAATAGTTCTTGGCAGTCTTTCCAGGTTTGCAGGAGATGTTGCACGGCCTTCTCATCCCTCCTCGATGCAGCTTAAAAATTACACGACAGTTAGAAAAATACTTTATTCAGAAAAGCGCCCCGCTGACAAATGACGAACAAAATATACACTTGTCAAAAGAATTAAAACATCACCCATTTTTTAGCTAAACAAAAAAATTGGCCATATTCGAGGTGCCATAACTTCGTGTAAAATGTTCGCAGAGGAGGGGTCAAAAGCGCATTTTGAAGCTTGGAGCCTCAGCTTCCGAGATTTTTGTTTTCAAATTTGGCCAGTGCCGTTTCATTTTCGAGTTTTCGCCCCGTGAAGACACTTGTGTCACTTCGTCAAGTGAAAGTGTAAAGTTTGAGGTCATATACACCGAGGAGGAATTTTGTAACCGGAACTCGAAATCGACCATCCTGTATGCTAAAGGTTTTCTCTGCAAAATGCGTTTTTGATATCCAGGCTCGGATGTTTTTTCGCAAAGTTATTCAACTTTTCAACCAAAAACGTCGAAAAAACTTAAAGCGGCCATTAAGAGTGACCCGTTTATCGGAAAAGGGTAAACAAAAACTGTTTTTGAAGGTAGAAGTATCGTCTTCAATTTTCTGACAAGGAAAATCGAATTCCGCCCCGATTCAATCCCTTTCCCTAATTCCTATCAGAAAAAAACGTGTTCAGCAAATGAGTAGATTTGATGATTTTGTTTGTCACATTTGGCTTGGCCAACGTCAGTTTAAGTCAGTTGGAGTCAGTTGAAATCAATTAAAGTCAGCTGAAGTCACTTGAAGTCAGTAAGTCATTGAAGTCAGTTGAAGTTAATCGACTTCATGAAGTCTTGAAATCAGGTCTGTGGTCGAACGACGAGTGGTTAACCCTTTGAACTGACACTGGCTCTAGTGTTGCGTATCTAGATCACGTAAGATCGTGTTGAAGAAAATTCATGATTGTCAAAATGGTAAATGTGACAAAAAAAAAAAAAAAAAATCATCGAAACTCCAGATTAAAAAAAAAAAAAAACACAAAATTTAACATTTTTTCCAACTTCAGAATTTCAGCATTTTCAAATTTTCAACTTTTCGGAAGGTGTGTACACCTGACTTCAAGAGTGGTCAACCCCGCGATGTAGTGCTTTTTTCAACTTCGAATATCTCGGCTCACGAAAATCGTACAACAGTCGTAAGGGGGTCATTCTAAATTGAAAGCTTCGAACTTTCAGTTCCATGACTTTTTTTTTTTTAATTTCAATTTGAAACCATTTATGCTTGGTTGAAAACGGAAGTTTAAAAAGGAAATTCGAAAAAAATGTTTTCGGAAGCTAAGCTACTTCGTACATTTTACATGAAGTTATGGCACGTCGAATATGGCCAATTTTTCAGCTAAAAAATGGGTGCTTTAATTCTTTTGACGACTGTATTACTTGGCTTTGGAACTGAAGGAACTTGTAGTTGTTGCCCAGTAGAGGCTTGCAGTTCCTGCGGAGCACAGGAGCTTCGTGAAGGCGAAGCTGCAGGGACTTGTGACGTGAAATTCGTTGCGGCGACCTCAACATCTTTATAGGGCTTGCCTGACATGAGAAAAATTTGCATTGTCGTATTAATAACCTCAAACTGCGTTTGAAAATTATCAGAGAAGAATTTTACCTGGTGTACAGCTGGATTGCGAATTCTGAGAAGTAGGATTACTGGTAGTAGTGTTTACTGGAGTGGTGATTGGTACGCCCAACCCAAAAAATTCACGCGTGGCTGGGTCATTTGGAATTTCGAATACACGTTCATCTGTTGCAAGAATGATAATACTGAATGAAATAGTGTGAAAGTTGCTAACGTACCATTGAACTCGTACGTTTGATTTCAACTTTCTGCAGTGAAAGTGTATGCAGGAAAATTTTTCGCAGCAGCAAAAAATGTGCGAAAGGATTTCTGCATGCACTTGCATTACAGGAAGCGTACATTGCTGCAAAGCATGTATTGAACAATACCACGATGGTTGAAAAATTGTTTTCTGCCCTCCGGCCGGAAAGTGGCAACTTTCTGGCCGCTGCGCTAAACGAAGTTGCCGCTTTCCGGCTGCGTCGAGCAGAAAAATAGTATACACACCTTAGCCAGTAAATAAGAAAGCCTCAGATCACATGTTAATTACATGTGATCTGAGACTTTTATTACTTTACTGGCCTAGGTACGTAATATACTATTAATGCGGAAATCCCCGGTGACACTCGCCACTTTCAGCCGTGCCCTTACTGTCGCCGGCCGCTACGTGGCGCTGGGGGTAACGTGCCCGGCTCTCGCGGAGCGAAGCCCTCGAAAGGGTATGAACTCGCGGCAAGTTTGAATAGAATTGAAATTGAAATAGTTTCAAATGGAGTTGTATGATAGAATTTTTTTTTCGATGCAATAATCGACTCCAACGTGAATTATCGTTGGGTTTAACTTTGTGTATAGTGTGGGATCGATCAAGATGTCGAGTGATAGAGTCCTTCTAAATATTAACTTTGTGTAATTCGAAAAGAAATTGATTTTTGGTCGTATAACTTAAGATATTTCGATACTAAATCACACAATTAACTAATTCCGGAAAAACGTTTCGACTGAAAGACGAATAATAGAAAGGTTTGGTTATTAAAAAAAGCAACTGTTCTAGAAAATCATCAAATTTTATTACATTTATTCGTTTTCACATTATCAGGTAACATCGGTTAGATACAAAATAGATCAAGTGGCATAGAATTTTGCGTTCTTTTTCTTTTGCTGATTATTTTTCTTTTGGTCCGAATTTATTTTTCTGCAGTGCTGTCGCATTCGTGTTTGGACGTAGAATTGAACTATGTATGGGATGATATCATGTATGTGAGTAAAACACGGAAAAGTGAAGAGCTCACGTTCAAGAGCAGCATTCAAAATTTCTTCAAATACATATGGTGAACTCCAGTGTTTCGCAAATAGTTCCTCAAGAGACATTATAAAATTATATAAACCTAAATTAGGATGTGCGAAGGATGGATTTCGCATAGATTTTAGATTTTGAATAGAATTAGCCAGCATAGCTGCTGGTACCGCCAACTTGACGAACACAGCCAAAAAATCTCTACAAGTAACAAGCAGTGTGTAAAAGCGGCAACTTTAAATGGTGGCGATATGCCTTAGGAATCTTGCTCAGGATAAGAATGAAAAGGATTTAGGATACATGTTCGAACCTCTAGTGGATCTTGATTCACTTGGCCTGTTTCGACCTCAGTGAATCCGAATTCCTGTGTGAGAGAATAAGTTAGATCAAGCGTAGACTTTAGAGTGACCCTCAAACCCTCTGCAGTTTGCCTAGTGAGGAACAGATCTGCCATCAGGATTCCATTATCAACTTTTTCTTCCCAGGCATCAAGTTTTGCCATCGAGTGTGTTATCACCTGTAAGTTGAAATGGGGTTGAAAGACGTTGTATTACATATTTGAGACAACCCTACGACGGGTCCTAACGAAACAGACGTATTCAGCGGGCAGTCTACAACGGACGTACTTCGCCGGGTCGGCTAGAAAGGACGTAGTTCGCCGGGCCGGCTAGAACGGACGTAACTCGGAAAATTCTATTGTAAATTCTTTTCTTATTTCCTGAGTTACGTCCATTCTAACCGGCCCGGCGAACTACGTCCTTTCTAGCCGACCCGGCGAAGTACGTCCGTTGTAGACTGCCCGCTGAAGTACGTCTGTTTCGCTAGGACCCGTCGAGTCTTATTCAACTTAAAAATAAAACTGACCGCAAACTCAGGGCTATCAAGTTTCAGCTCGCCAGAAGGCGATCTAAGATTCAATGCATCAAACATGGAATTCATCCATTCACAAAAGGCTGCAGTGCTCTCACAATCATGGAGTTCTGATAGGAAACGTTTGTAAAACCGTAACCCATTAGCCGCAGTTTGACTCAAAACCTATGAAACGTTAGAGAAATGTTACGGCACAGGGAATTTAGTAACACTGTATTTTGATGAAAATAAATACAATTCTTACTTGAGTAGCAAACCGACCGTTGTACCAACGACTCCGATCCGCCAGGAGGAGGATAATCGGCAACCGTCGGAACCCAACCCTGCACCGACTGCCGAGGTGGTGAAGGAAGCAACGAAACGTCGCAACCCATTTATGTTGCCACCGTCCAAGGTGCGCAAACCGACCGTTGTACGAGCAACTCCGATCCGCCAGGAGGAGGATAATCGGCAACCGTCGGAACCCAACCCTGCACCGACGACCGAACGGCCGTCCGACTCCGTGTCAACCGGGATGGCCTGGCGAGTCGGTCAGGGTATAGCCGCGCTTATGAACGCACAGAGGACCGTCGCAAAACCCGCGCACGTGACCGATGATGCGAGTTTGCCAGACTCCGTGGGTGCTGCACCTGCTACTCCGTCCGTCCAAGGGGCAGATCCTCCGAGGAGCAAACGAATCGTTAAGGCGCCGCCAACCGCCAAGTCCGACGCACCCTATGCGTCGATGTTCATACCATTCTTAAAGTACAAACCGACAACAACGACGTCGGAAGGTCAGCCACGGCCGACGAGCGGCCTAGATCGAATGGAGGCCGCTATTCAATCCGCAATTGCTAACCAGACTGTCGCATGGCCGGCGCCTCCACCGGTGCAGACTTGCGACAGAAAGACGCTCCGCGAATACATCGCGGCGCTAAAGCGCCTCCCACCGAGGGCGATCGATCCAGAATCAAAGGCCAGGCCTCAGCTCAGCGAGAGCGAGCTCCTAGTTATCTTCTCTTACGGGATGACGAATATTTTCGACAATAAACATGGCGTTAAAGGCGACGTGATATGGCAACGGTCGGTGGAGGGTGAGCTCCGATTCATGGATCGTCCGTTGATGACGCTGAGGAACGCGTTCGGCAACTTGGCGAGAAAAGTCGCTGCCGGTGAGAAGTACGCTACGTTGGTGACCAAAGATGAACTCGCCAGACTTAAAAAAGTATTTCCGAAGAAAAGGTAAGTAAACGTGATATAGAAAGACGAGTCCACAAGTGACACGTACTTTAGAACCTTGAAATGATATTATGTGATGAATAATAATATAATACGTACTTTATTATGTAAAACCTTGATATATATATATTTTATTGATGAACCTTTAACTTGTATTACATGTTTGATTTAAGTTCTATGTAAGAAAACCATTGTTTTGCCAATGTTACGTACTTTTTCCACATATTTTATGAAACCATTTTATATAAATGTTGTGTAACCTTTGTCATGAATACTTAATGTTATGAATGAACCTTCAAATTGTATTCCATGTTTTATCCAAGTTCTATAATATAAGAAAACCATTGTTCTGTAAATGTGACGTACTCTTTCCACACATTACAATAGTCATGTTTCAATGTATCGTAATATTCTGCCTAGCATTTGTCATGCCATAAATAATAAACGAATATGAATCATTCATTTGGGCCTCAACGCGTTTCATTATCCATGACACGTCAAAACCAAAGGTCGAGGAGCCGAAACGACAGCAGGGTCATGGGACGACGACGTACAGGTAGGTGATGTTTCAATCAATTTCATATAGTCAGTTTGGCGGACACTTGGAAAAAAACTTATTGACAGAATATGTTTTCTGTCGATAGTGACCAAGATGATTGCTGGAACTACTGAAGCGATATGGACGGTGTTACAACCCGAACTGCTACCAGAGCTGAATCGCGACGATTGGTCCAGAGTTGCAACAGATTTTAGAGACCGGTGGAACTTTCCCAACTGTGTGGGTGCTATAGATGGCAAACACATCGTACTTCAGTGCTTTAACAACACCGGCTCTGCTTTTTACAACTACAAAGGGTCGTACAGTATTGTGTTGCTTGCGGCATGTGACGCACAATATCGATTCACATATGTCAGCATTGGATCAGCTGGAAGAGAGAGTGATGGTGGAATTTTTCAAGCATCCGATTTTGGTAAAGCCATCGTGAACAAAACGCTACCATTACCCGCACCAGGTAAACTCCCAGGCACCAATCTTCGTCTTCCATCTGTATTCGTCGCTGATGCTGCGTTTCCACTATTGGAAGACTTGGTGCGACCCTATCCGGATGTGAATTTAGACCCAGATCAAATAATATGCAATTATCGCATAAGCAGAGCTAGAATGAGTATTGAAAATTCATTTGGAGTATTGACAGCGAGAATGCGAATTTTCAGAAAGCCCATCATCGGATGCCCCAACACTGTCGAAAGTATCGTCAAATGCTGTGTGGTGCTTCATAACTGGCTGAGGGATATCGAACTTCAACTACCACCGGGTGAAAGACGATACCTGCCACCACGATACGTCGATATTGTGGATCAATATGGAAATATTGAGCCCGGACAATGGCGTGAGGAAGTAGGATTTGATGGGCTTCGTAACTTAGCTCCGAACGCAGCTAGAAATTCTGCACAAGCTGCAAAGAATACTCGAGAATCCTATAAGAATTACTTCATGAATGAGTTGAGTGGGTGGGTGGTAGACTGGCAGTGGAACAAGTTACCACAGCATCAAAAGTATGAGCGGCAATAAATCAAAAGGTATGTACAATTTCACATTCGAATTGTTACTTGTGTGACCTATATTTTTTTCAATCTTTTACATCAAGCTATATTAGGAATAAAATTGCATTCACTTTCAAAACATACTACATCTTGTTCACATACCATTTGAATTATTACTATATAGTATGAATACAGATATAATATACAGATCGTTTGGTTAAGCATTTGGCAATATTGGTGTACACTGAATTCAAGATTAAAAAATTGAAACAAATAACACGAAATTCCAAAAAATCGATGATCTCGAAAGATCGACGAGAAAGGTTGCCGAGATTCAAAAATATTTCGAGGATTTTACAAAAAATAATACTTTCAAAGATACGTGCAGAGCTAAAAGTACATACCTAGATGGAATAGACAAACAAAAAGTTGTTGCAGCAGGGAAGAAACTGTTGCCGAAACGGAGAATGCAAAACAAAAAAAATGTACTAAGTACAAAATGTAAGACAAAGGTCAAACGAAGGCCCATGTGAGTTTAAGCACCTGCAGCCCCAAATATTTCAGTAAAGGCACCGAGGACAGCCTGTCTCATCTTTATCCTCAACGAAAGAGGGTACTGTTGTACGTCACGAGAAATTGATAAGTAGAAGTAATCCTCCGGTGTTAGATTCTCTTTTTGAGCAGCTGTATTCTGCCTGTTTTCCATTAAGCTTACTATAGGCGACTCTAATGGATCATCGTCAATGTTTCCTATAAATGATATAACTCTTTATCTTAACGACCCATCTCTCATACATAATTGTATTTATTTATGATATATTGAATTCATCCGAATTGTCGATCATTTATATAGAATATTCTATGGACTTACTCGTTTTAGCATTGGTCATCAGTTGCGTAGATCCGCTGCGCTTCTTACCACATGATACCTTTGTGAACTGTGCCTGCGAGTTGGATACATTGGATTCTCCAGCACTCTGTTTTGATCGAGCGTGTACTAGAATGATTCAAAGGTCATTAGAACATATTGTCGCCTAATGTCAGTGTTGTCAAGTAGTAGTAGTATGTTTTATTTCAGGCTTGCCTTTCGGCGTCAGCCCCCTCTCTTACATCCTTCTTGTTACTTTACATTTCTTTCGTATTATCTATATATTATTTACATTATATACATTTCTGTGTCCATCATTACCTCATTCCATGCTTCATTTGTGTTGGGAATTCCTTGTTCGAACTCTAGTTCCTCTTAATCATGTCCCTATGATATATCAAAATAAAGGAGCAAGAAGCGCTTGACAACAAGGCTCACTCTTCAAATGAACTCCGTACCTGTAACATCGCATTAAATAAGACATCGATTCAATAAATCGTTATATTTTAGTTTTATCACTGTTAATTGAGTTATACTGTGCAATTTATTTACAAAACCTATGCCCTCCACTGTTCCCGGCATTCTCGAGGTGCAAACGCGCACATTTCTGGTCCTTCGAGCCGGATACTAAAACAAGTGGAGTGAATAGTCGGCTAAATAGAGTGTAATTAACTCGGGTCTTCGCGTGTGACTAAAACTCTCGTGGTAATTGGTGACTTATAGTGACTTTGAAACTCTTTGATCGAACAAAAATGAGTGTCTATTGGTGCTAATATAGTGTTTAACAACAGTGGTTTGTCTTTCCATAAAGAAAATTAGTCCTCCATCTAATAATTATCAATACTGTGATAACGTGGCAAATTATTACCCTTTCGAGACATACTATATCGTCGCGCACAATAGCTCTCGGCCGCTCTATCCATGTTAATCCGTGTAAGCAGTGTGCGGGATCACCTGCTCACCCGTGTGTGTCGCTCACTTGGACTCTCGCGCTACGGGTAGTGACTGACTCGACACACTCGCGCGCGTGAACTAGTGAAACTCTGTCGAAGAGTTGTATCGCTACCGGTTTCGGATAAAAACCATCATGGACCTCCTCAACCAGCAACTGACAACAGCTCGCTTAATTCTGAACTTCGAAGCTAACACCAAAAAAATTGGTAGAGATAAGTTAGCAGATTCAACGACCGTCGAAACTCGACTAGAGCTGTTGGAAGACTACTGGAAATCTTTTCTCTCCAGACATACTGTAATTGAGGCTAATCCGGAAATGAAAGATCAAGACTACGTTAAGAAGAATAATTTCGAGACAATACAAGACTTGTACTTGGCCTCAAAAGTATTTCTTCGCACTGCACTCAAGAAAACTGATACTGAACCCCCTAGACACGAATCGAGCGTTAGCCCAACAGTGACGAACCTGCCAAAACTAGCTCTTCCAACGTTTTCTGGTGACCTACTAGAATGGGAGAACTTTAGAGACATGTTCAAAGCAATGGTTCACGATGAGAAGTCCTTGGCAGACATCATGAAGCTTCACTACTTGAAGGTTCATCTCACTGGAGAAGCTGCCCAGCTCCTCGGAAATCTCTCGATCTCTGGAGTAAGCTACGCTGGAGCTTGGAAGTCACTGACTGATCGGTATGACAACCCTCGAGTACTGATCTCGACACACCTACGGAAGCTGATCAATCTGACGCGTGCTAGCGTGAGTCCGCAACTGAGCTCAAACGTCTCCTAGACACCTTCTGCAAGGGAAGACGGGCTCTACAAAACCTTAGACGTCCTGTAGATCACCAGGACGAATGGTTTGTCCACCTACTGGAACAAAAGCTCGACTCAGTTACTCGAAAAGACTGGGAAACATCCTTAGAGAATAATGGTGCGGACCTTCCAAGATACAATACTCACGCATCGTTTCTGGAAGGCCGTATTCGAGCCTTAGAATTTACTAATATCGGTGAACTCTCAACTAAAACGACTAACGGGAATACTACCCCCAAGTCGAAGAAGAGTGGAACAGTGTCTCACACTGCGGGAACTTCCAAGCCGAGTAAACCAAAAAATACTCCCACTTGTCTCGGGTGCTAAGGAACCCATATCCTGGCATATTGTCCACAGTTCCGAAACAAGAATCCGCAACAACGATTCGAACAAGCCAGAGAACTGAAACTGTGCTTGAACTGTCTTCGAACCAATCACCTTGCAAAAGATTGTCCGTCCGAGAAATGGTGCCTTTCTTGCAACGGCGAGCATCATACTATGTTGCACGATGCTCAAACTGCCAGCTCTCACAAGGAGGTAGGATCAAACACCGCGACGAATAACCAAACTTCGAGCACCGGTTTCCAGGTTACTAGCCACTCAGCTACTACCTCGAAACACATGCTTCTTGCTACGGCAGTCGTCGTGCTACAGTCCAAAACAGGTCGATCCATCACCGTAAGAGCGCTCTTGGATCAAGGTTCTGAGGTATCATTCATTTCTGAACAAATTGGTAACGCATTGCAGGCCCCTAAGATGTCCGTCAATGTACCTGTTTTTGGAGTTGGATCTACTCGAGCTGGCATCTCCAAGCATCTCGTGCAACTAAGGCTTCGTTCTAAAACCGAAGCGGACTATAGCCTTGATTTCGAGGCACTCATGCTTCCCAAACTTACGAGTCTGCTGCCAGGAAAAATGGTCGAGATCTCCGAAGCACCACATCTGGAAAATCTGCAACTAGCAGATCCATGCTACGGTGACCCAGCGCCTATTGATCTCATCTTGGGAGCAGAAGTCTATGCCTTGATACTACTTGAGGGACTACGAAAAGGCCCCGCGGGCACGCCAATCGCCCAGCATACCAGACTAGGGTGGATTCTTTCTGGCAATTCTTCTGAAGCTACGACTACGTTTCATTCTTCGGTCCTGGCCCTTCATTGCGCACCAGAGCAAACGATCGAGCTCAGCAACCGACTGCAAGAATTCTGGACGCTGGAGGAAGTTCGGCAAGTCAAACACTGGATCTTCAAATGGTAGAAGTACACGCCTGGAGTGACTCTCAGGTGGTACTTGCTTGGCTTCGCGGACATCCATCCAAATGGAAGACCTTCGTGGCAACAGAGTCTCGGAGGTTCACACCCTTCTACCAAATTGTTCCTGGCATCACGTTCCCACGGCATCTAACCCAGCAGACGTTGCAAGTCGTGGTACCACACCTCTAGAGTTGCGCGAGTCAAATCTTTGGTGGAATGGACCCCCTTGGCTCACCTTGGGTCAAACACATTGGTCACAGAACACCAAAGAACCCCTGAACACTACTCAGGAGGCACGAACCACACCAGTAACAGCCCTGGCTGTCAGGACAGATCAGATCTGAGATCACGTTGAGAGGTACTCGACCCTTTCAACCTTGATACGAATCACTGCACTATGTTTTCGATTCGTCAAAAATCTAAAAACTTGCAAAGAGCAACGTGCTCGCCAAGCTCTGACCACAAGCGAGCTACGTAACTCTAGGGAGTTCTGGATACGACAATCGCAGGTGGAAACATTCAGCACGGAGATCTTACATCTCTCCAGAGGACAAGCCCTACCGAGGAAAAGTCCACTGCTGAAATTCAACGTAACCCTGGATGCAAAGCAAATACTTCGCATCGGAGGACGTCTCAATAACTCTCATCTCTCGTACAGTGAAAAACATCCTGCAATACTGCATAAGTCATCCCGAATCTCACTCTTACTTGCGAGAGAAGCCCACGCCGCAACCATGCATGGTGGTCCACAACCCACCCTCAGCTACTTAATGCGAAAGGTTTGGATCATCCATGGACGAACTCTTGTTCGGTCAGTGACTCAAAAATGCGTCACTTGTACCAGGCACAAGGCCAAAACGGAAACTCAACTCATGGGACAATTACCAAGGGAACGAACCGAGTGTTCCAGACCCTTCACCCACACAGGAATCGACTACGCAGGACCGATTTCTATCAGACCTTCTAAAGGTCGAGGACAGTCTTCCTACAAGGGATATATTGCTCTCTTCGTGTGCCTAGCCACGAAGGCAATACACATTGAACCAGTATCGGACTACACATCCGCTGCCTTTCTCGCAGCCTTTGTTCGCTTTGTCGCGCGTCAGGCCGTTGTTCCAACCTCTACAGCGACAACGGAACAACCTTCCAAGGCGCTGATCGCGAACTCAGGACCCTTTTCCAGGCTTCATCTGAGTATTACCTCAAACTGGCACTACTACTTGCAAATGATGGAACGGAGTGGTCCTTCATCCCCCCATATGCCCCTCATATGGGAGGACTCTGGGAAGCCGGCGTGAAAGCAGTAAAATACCACCTCCGACGCACAATCGGAGAAACAAAACTAACATTCGAGGAGCTGCAGACAGTGCTCGCTCAAATCGAGGCCTGTTTGAACTCAAGACCGATATCACTCCTCAGTGCTGACCCCAAGGACTTAGCAGCCCTCACACCTGGGCATTTTCTAATCGGGTGCCCTATCACACTGGTTCCGGAGCCCAGAACTCTGGAAATCAGCTCAAACCGCCTATCGAGATGGCAGTTGACTCGAAATATGATGGAACACTTCTGGCAACGTTGGTCCCAAGAGTATCTCTATCATCTCCAGGAGAGATCAAAATGGCGAGAACCTTCTCGTAACTTAAAGACTGGAGATCTCGTTCTCATAAAAAACGAGCTCCTGCCACCAACAAAATGGCTCCTTGCCAGAGTAGAAGAAGCTCACCCGGGATCAGACGGCCTCATATGAGTCGTCACTTTACGCACGGCCCAAGGAACGTGCAGGAGACCTATCACCAAGGTGTGCCTGCTACCAGTGGACCCGGACGACCAAGACTGAGGACGCCACCACTCGTCATATACCTCATGGCGGGCGGCCAACAAAAAAAACCGATTTACTCACTTATTTGCTTCTACTCTAATCTATTTTTCTTCCCTCTCTTTGCAATAACTTGATACTAAATCAGCAAAAGAATAGTTTCGTCCTGAACTAAGACGAGGCGAGCGGCATGTTGGGAATTCCTTGTTCGGACTCTAGTTCCTCTCAAACATGTCCCTAAGATATTTAAAAAAAAAGGATTAGACGCGCTTGACAACAAGTCGCTCTCTTCAAGCCCCCAGTACCTGTAACATCGCTTCACCATAGACATCGATCCAATAAATCGTTATATTTTAGTTTTATCACAGATTAATCGAGTCATACTGTGCAATTTATTTACAAAACCTATGTCCTCCACTGTTCCCGGCATTCTCGAGGTGCAATCGCGCACAAT
>JAEUYN010001119.1:0-59211 GCA_018257835.1 Euura lappo
CTTGAACTCTACCTTTTGGGACAATCATGAACGCGAGGGCAGTTTGAATGCGTCGGTAACTATTGGAAATACCTTGGTAACTCAACACTGTTGCACAACTGTTCAAAGTAGCATTGTAACGAGACCTTGTGTCAACGGAACACGAACAGCATCTCAAGTTAAGTCACCAGCCGAGCGCATGGCGAAATATCGAAAGCGTAAGCGTAACGGAAAATGTGAAACGGCATTCATTGAGGACAGCGTTGCTGAGCGAGGATTACCAACATCCCAAATCAAATCACCTACAGCCGAGCGAATGGTGGCGTACCGAAAGCGTAAGCGTGACGACAAATATAAATCAGCATTTGTTAAGGACAGCATTGCTGACTCGCTTAATAACGAAGCAGTACCATCAACATCCCAAGTGAAGTCACCAGCCGAACGCATGGTAGAATATCGAAAGCGTAAGCGTGCCGGAAAATATGAAACTGTATTGGTTGTGGACAGCGTAGCCGAACGACTAGACGACCTCGAAGCGATACCATCAACATCCCAGGTCAAATCACCAGCCGAGCGCATGAGAGAATATCGCAATCGAAAGCATGACGAAGGAAATAGTATTGTAGCAACACCAACGCCTGCTAGCACAACAACTGCTTATCGTATGAGGGAATATCGGAAACGCAAGCATAACGAAATCAGTACCGATCATATTGCGGAGGTTCAGTTAACGAGAGTGGAAATTGTTCGTCGTGCTGCGTTACCTCAAAGAGTAACAAATTCCGTAGCAGATCAAAACGAGGAAGACGTGGAATCACCAAAATATTATACGTTACCAACTGTATTGAAAAAAATTTATGATTCGCGTATGTCCGATAGGTTTGGATCGGTTTGCCATTCGTGCGATCGTATGTGGTTTCAAAGTGAACTCAAGCCAATCAATAGAGCTGCTACAGAGTTTAGCGAGGAACAACAACAACAATCAATAACTCACGCCTGCAGTCACTGTAAATCTTATTTGGAAAAATTAGAAATTCCTCCAATGGCTGTAATGAATGGATTCAAATATCCTCCGATGCCTGACCATCTACCACCCATGAATCCGATGCTTGAACGAATGGTTTCTCCTCGCTTACCGTTCATGCAGATCAGAAATTTGCAGCGCCCACTTCTGGGACAATTTGGTTCTGTGGGTTCTATCATCAATGTACCTGTTAACGTTAACAATATGGTACGCGTAATACCACGACCATTAAGCGACGATCAAGTAGTCAATATACACCTTAAACGAAAGCTTGTGCACAAGTCAACATACATGAGTGGGTTGGTTACACGTAGCGATTTACTCAAGTGGTGTACATTTCTCGTCAAACAACCGCTTTACGAAAATCATCATGTCAAACTAAATGAAGACGCTTTGTTGGGAGTTCCTCTAACATTGGAAGATCTTAGACGAGGTCAACGATGCAAAGATCTCAAAATACACCAACCTGAAATATCAGTCGTCTCTGAAGATAGCGATGAACCACCTGATGCGATGCAAGACTTTGAATTAGACGAACCGCCACAGGAAAATCAGTTAGACTATCACGTCGAACAGTCACATCAACAAACAACTATGATGTGGAATGAAGAAATGGCTCTTGCAATAGCACCGGCACAACGGGAAAGGCCCGCTGGATTAGCGTTCGATGAAGATGCCGAAGAACTATCATTTCCAGGAATCTACTTGGGACAAAAACTAACTTTTTTGAATCGAAAACTACCTAAAGCATTCGAGATTGCCAGCAGTGAAATTAGACGCAGCGATCGTCGAGGTGTTCGTCCTGACCACCTGTTGTATATAATGATGAAAGTGCTGCGTCTACGCATGAGCGAAAGTTTGACCACGGCGTTCAAGCGCACAAGGAGTGACAATAATGAACCCATCACAGCTGTGCAGTTGCTTGATAAAAACTTCATTTCGGAATTTACGGAAAAAAATTTAGCGTTTACCAAGAGTATTAACACAATGCCGGCCTACATGCAGGAACGGAAGCGTGACGTACATGCTATGTTGCGTCAACTTGGTAAGCCAACGTTTTTTTATTACTCTAACTGCTGCAGAAGTTATGTGGCCTGATTTGTTGCAAAATTTGACAAAGATTTTGCGTGGTGACGCTATATCCGTGGAAGAAGCCCAAGCATTACCTTCTAATGTGAAATATGCATTAGTTCGGGACGATCCTGTAACCTGTGCCGTTTGGTTTAAGCGAAAACTTGACGTCATGATGAACTTAATGTCTCTAAAAACAGTTGGTGTCTTTGGATCCAATACCGTAAAAGACTACTTCTATCGTATCGAGTTCCAACAGAGAGGTAGTCCTCATGCCCACATGATGGTTTGGTGTGAGAATGCTCCTACGACTGATTCATCTGATGATGAGATTGCGGCATTTGTAGAGCAATATGTAGCATGCAACGAAAACCACGATTACGTGCCTACCCGTCAAATTCATCGACACACGTTCACATGCTACAAAAATAACAATAAGAAGAAATGTCGATTCAACATTCCTTTTTGGCCAATGATCAAAACTAAGGTCATGCGACCTTTGGAAAAAGTACTACCAAATACCGACAAGGCAATTACTAATGAGCGTGAGCGTTTACAAAAATTGAACAGCGTATTGTACGATCAATTGATATCTGGAGAGCACAAGACCCTTGAATTGCTGATGGATTCCTCTGGTTGCACAGGCCTGGAGGAATACGAACTGGCTATACGTAGCACACTGAAAAGACCGTTGGTAATGCATCGCCGTGACATAAAAAATATATACGTGAACAGTTATAATCCAGCATTACTCCAAATGATGGCATCCAATAACGATATACAGTATATTCTCGAAGAATATGCTTGTGCTGCCTATATAGTCGACTACATCAACAAAGCTAATCGGGGCATGAGCTTACTACATCGCAAGTTCCGTAATTTGATTAGGGGTGAAGAAATACAACCAGAAACCAACAGCGAGGTTGTAGAAGCTCGGATTGACATCAGTTCGCGCAAGCTTATGGCCAGTTACAGTACGAATTTGCTGAAGGTTGTAGAAATTTCTGCACAGGAAGCGGCTTGGTCTTTGCTACGATTTCCAATCACCCGCGGTTCTCGAAATTGTGTATTCGTTTGTACAATGTTGCCACACGAGCGAATTCGGGCACACCGTGCAGTGGCCGACCTCCGTGAACTTGAGGACAATGACACCGATCTTTGGCAAAAAAATATATTTGAAAAATACTCCGTGAGATCGGCGGATATGGAATCGGTAACACTAGCACAATTTGCCGCGGGGTACGAACCAATACCAAAGTCTAAACCACCTCAGTACAGAAAACGACGATTCAACAAAATTTTGCGATATCGAGGCTACAGGAAGTGCGACGAATATGACCAACATTTACGCGAATTAGTTACCCTACATCATCCCTGGCGTAACGAAGATTTTGAAATCCTGAAAAATAATCGTTGGCTGGAAGTACATCGAGAAAATATGGAACAAATTAACACAGCTCGATTAGAATTCGAATACCGATTAGACCTGGAACAAGTGATGGAAGAACAAAAAGCTTGGTACGAGCAAGAAGAAACACCTAACGAGGAATTAATATCGAGTTCTGTAAACAAAGCCAAATATGCCGAGTTGGGGTATGATCCAGGGGAGGTGTTCGGTGAAGTAAGCATTGATAACGTTGCACCGGACTTTGATCCAGAATATTTACAGCAGAACACCATGATTCGATTGTTGAAGCGCAAAACTAGCATGACGCACGAAAAATTCATGTCCCAAATGCGAATAGTCAATTTCAGACAAAGAGCTCTGCTGTACGAAATTATGTATCGAAAATTCACCAATAACGATACACCGCTACGTATGTTCTTCACTGGACCCGCAGGCTCAGGTAAATCGTTCACTATTCACATGCTCATAGAAGTTTATCAAAAACTGTACCCATGTCCTGAAAGTAGCGCAATCACTGTAATAGTTTGTGCATCTACTGGAAAAGCTGCGTTCAACATCTACGGAGTGACAGTTCATTCGGCATTTAAGCTTTCAATACATAATTCTAACACCACTCTAAGTGGACAAGCAAGACAGGAAGTCGTAAATGCCTACAGGCATACTCAGGCTGTAATAATAGATGAGGTGAGCATGATATCACACCGTATATTAACAATGGTGGACCAACGCTTACGACAAGCTAAGGGAACACCGGACCAAAGTTTCGGAGGTATAGATGTCATATTATGCGGTGATCTTCACCAATTGCCACCGGTGCAAGACTTACCTATATACCGAAGTCGCGATACTTTTGGACCATTACTCTGGCTCGAATTTCAGCGGTTTGAGCTAACTGAAGTAATGAGACAGTCCGACAACGTCTTTTCGACCATACTGACAAAAATTGGAAACGGTGACCCTCTGAGTGATGAAGAAAAAGATATTATCGAAAGCCGTTTCATCGTCACGTCTGACCCAGTGACTGTACACACGGATCACATACCCAACGATGCAATTCGTGTATTTTCCACAAACAAATTGGTCGACGCATACAACGATCACAAATTGCAGGATGCACCGATCGTATTTCATGCCATCGATACATTGGAAGGAGACGTATCTGTAGATGCGGGAAACGTTATGTTGCGAGCAATACGCTATCGTTCATCCACCGAAAACCAAGGTTTACCTAGTATCCTAAAACTAAAAAAAAACACACCCTATATGCTCACATCCAATATCGACACCTCTGATGGATTGGTGAACGGAGCGTTCGGAATCCTTCAAGAATACGAAATGACGACTGAGCTAGAGACACCAATACCGAAACGGTTGTGGATGAAGTTCGATTCATCAGCAATTGGCGTTGAGGCTCGAAGGAAAGTGCGAGTATACGCTTCGGAAAAACAATATTCTAGATCATGGGTTCCAATACAACGGAAACGAACACGCATAATGACAACCACAAGCAAACAAGGTGGAGTTATACGCGATCAATTTCCGACAGTTCCATCAGCCGCAATTACTGTGCACAAATCCCAAGGTTCTTCATTCGATCAAGTAGCTTATCACTACTCGGAGAAAGATTCTCGACAACTAACCTACGTGGCACTTTCACGCAGTCGAACGATAAACGGCCTCTATATTACTAGTCCCACACCAACATTCTTCTTGGCAGACGGCCGCAAGGCAGATATTAACTTACGTAAGGAACTAGCACGAGCAGCCAAACATCAATACGTCACCATGACAGAAAGATTACAACAAAACAAATCACAGTTCATGATCATGTACCACAACGTCCAAAGTCTACCTGCTCATATGTATGATATTGCAGCCGACCCACTCTTCCTAGAATGCAATGTACTAGCGCTGTCAGAAGTCTGGTTAAAAAGCTTGGATACACCCCCAACAATCAATAATTACGTAGCATGTTCTCTTTGCAATTCTCGGATAAATGAACATTCCGGTGGTACCATTATTTACGCAAAAAATGATCGTCTAATTACCAACGTTCAAAATCTTGAAAATAACACGAAATCAAAAAACATTGATATCAGCCAAACATTGTTTCGAACAAAAAACCATTTAATAATAACCGTTGCTGTGATTTACTGCAGAATTGGCACCAATGTTCATGAAATTTGCGACACGTTACAGAAAAATTTAAATATACACACATCACATAACTTTGGCACTGACTGCACCTATACGTTTATACTATGCGGCGATTTTAATATTAACATGCGCAGCAAAAATGGTAAATACTTAGTTGATTATTTGTGGGACAAATTAAAACTACGTCCAATATCCGACTTGAATCATAGTACAACAAAAGGTGACACGGTATTGGACGCAGTATTTTCACATGGACCAATGCAAACACACGTAGAACTTTATGCTAGTTACTGGTCGTACCATAGTCCACTTCGTATTTCGATCAACCATTAAGTGAAATTTTGTAAAGTTTAGTGAAAGTATACTTTCATAATAAAATTGTAATTTGCATTCAAATAAGTTTGTTTCCGGTCAACTACCAATAACCAAGGTTTACCAACTACTAAAACTACGATTAATATCTAATTTGAATTACAACACCACAAAATAAGATACAGTGACAAACACATTATTTTGTTGTGAAAAGTAAATATTGAGCGTTACACGTTACGTTATACTTGTCCTACCATCGTCCAATTCACATTTTGATTGCCTTCAACATTATTGACGAGAATAAATGAAAAATGTGTAACAAAAGTATAATATTAAAATAAAACTTTTACATTTTTACTATAGTTTTATTATTTTGATTGACCATTCTAGATTAATCTACAATTATAATCTTTTCATGTGATCACACGTTGGCTTGATTGCCTTGTAACAAACGTACTCTAAAGCGGGCCCACACGGTCTCTGCTTGTCGATACTTCACGGTTAAACACCCTCGACAGGCCCGCACATCAAGTACATCTTCTACAGTATTTCCCCCACAGTAAAAACACAACGAAGAGAGTACAGCTTTTGGAAATACGACATGTTCTTGCTTGGCATAACCTACGGCGTCTTCATGAATGCTGCGGACACAATTTTCTAATATAATGTCTTTTAAACATCCGCGTCACCAAATACGCAACTAAATAAAGAATCAACGTGCGAAATAAAATGACTTACAGGTTAGCAAAACACTTTTTACAAGCAATCTTGACCGACTCTCCGTACCAAACTTCAATATAACGGGCGATGCCACACCGAGCCATTGACCATTCCTGCTCATACCAAGAACCGAACAGTGTTTCCTCCATTTCCGAAACAGTATCCCAATCGAAGCTATTTACAAATTTTCTTACACTTCTTACACTTGGAAGATCAATATTATCTGCCATATCTAGACGTTATCGAAAACTGAGAAGATTGAGACAAAGATCGATCGTTCGAGAGAATTAGTGATTTCTACTGAATATAACTTCATTCTGATTATTAACAACTTTATTAGCAGAACTTAAACGTTGTAACTCGGAACATATCCATATTCGTTTATTGGTACACTGTATAATAAATATATAATGTATAATGTATGATAAAAAGATATATAATGTATAATAATTTACAAAATAATAAACGATTCATGAAACAACAAGTCCTTCCGAAGATTCAGGTGGTTTTTGGTTATGATTTCTATCTTGATGATAAACGATGCATGGAACAAGTCCTTCAGGCGGGTTTTTTGGTTATGATTTCTCTTATTAATAATAAATCTCGCAATGGCATTTCTGTCTCGTCCGCAAGCTCTATGTCATCCACATTATTTACTTCTAAGTAGATGATTTCATTTTCTAGAAACCAAAATGTAATGAGATATATTCGGTCTAACTTTCATTTGGGTAATTATATCGTAAAATTGCTCATACCATATGCCTGAATTTGTGCGACTATTTCCAATTTTTGCCCTTGTTTGTACGGAAATTGAGTCACCATATTCAAAAGGACTTCTACTTTGAATTTACCGTCAGTTATGGTACCTGTATACTCATTCGCGTTATTATGTTTTTTTACAAACTCGTCCCTCAAGTATCCTTTGATTTCTAAATATTTTTCGGAAAGGGTTTATTATTCTTTCAAAATAGATATGTTATGACATATAAAGTCTGATCTCTCACTTATCCAGCACCCGCACTTTTCTGCCATATCAAGAAATTTGTCAATCTCGCACAGATTCTCTTGTCCAAAAACGTGTATTCCTAATATTGTAATTTTGGTAGATTGTTTGATCAAAATTTCATATGGCATGTTTCCATCATTAAAACTCGACTTTTCCTTCGCTGTCGAATTTTGAATCAGAAGAATCTGTAATATATCAACATTATACAGATTGATTACAGATTGATTGTAGTTTTGCGTAGCACATAAATAGAACCATAACGTGTTGATAGACGTTCTGTTTGGAATTTCACGAAAAATGGTGTTTATACTTATGCCAAACGACTGATTATTATTTGCTTACTTGATTTACTTTAACCGTCTCGGCGAATTGGCTTGCAGCCTCGTTCCATGCAACGCAAGAAATTTTTGACCCTTCATTGTTATTCATCAAAAATTTCAATAATAATAAATCTTTGTTGTCTTTACTTTTGAATTTTTTGATTTCGTTCACATTTTGAACGTAACCAACGATCGATCTGAAACATTTTTTGTATTTGTGAATTACTCACGCAAATCAACGTAATACTCAGCGTAATACTAATGCCTTGCATTCATGTTTCACTTACACAAATTTATCGTTGAAGACTACGTTTCGTAGAAATTCCGAAGTAGTAAAAGGAAGAATCTCTTCAGTATGAACTGTCAATTTTGGTACTTTAGCCGGAATTTTTCGTGAAGATTGATCATCATGCTTTCGGCGAGACATTGTTAAAGAGTTGAGGTTTAAATATGATTAATAACTTCAAATTTTATCAAAAACGAAGAATATATTTTATAAAAAATAAAAAATCCAACCACACGTCAAGACTCAAAAATTTGTTATGAGCGAAGTTTGTTTCCTCTGTAATAAATAATTGAAGCTCAACTTGACGTATGCTTGGAAGAACGATTCGAATTTAATGAATATTTCACTACAACCCATAGATCATAAGAATTATGAACCTACACCCGACCGCACTTCCGGCCAAATCTGTATAATAGGTGAGTAGGTTCGCTCTTCTACAGCCCCATTTTTGGCCATATATTTAGAGTCTACTGAGAAAATTCAATGATTTATTTCATTTTCATTGATTAATTTTTGTTTCTTTCGATGTGAATCTTCCAAAAATAGGTTTTCAAACCAGCTTTTAGCCGTGAGGTCTGAAACTTTTGAAAGTTACTGCTAGAAGCGTTTCAATTTTAATTGTCTCGCAGAGGCAAGTTTTGTTTTTTTTATCCGACCGTTAATTTGATATCAATTTTTGAAGTTGATAGAACTCTCATGTTTGAAAATCTGAAAAAATCCAGTGGATGTCTCGAAACAGCCCGCGTTTAGGAGGACATGGGACGAATTTTTTTCCATTTTTTTTTTCACTCAATTCGGAATTTTCGAATTTTTGAAACTGAAAATAAACAACACAGGATCAAATTTCAAACGCCAAATAAGGTTTAATGCACTTGGAAACATTTGGTTACGCCAAATGACGCTTATTTGACGCTTACAATTTGATCCTGTGTTAATTTCAGTTTTTTGAATTTAGAAATTCTGAATTGAGCGAAAAAAAAAAATCTGGGAAAAATTCGGCCCACGTTTTCGGGAACGAGGGCTGTTTTGTGTCATTCACCGGATTTCTGAGTATTTTTTTAGATTTGAGACATTGGCATTCTCAATCAACTGCAAAAATGTATATAAAATTAAAGGTTTAATGTAAGAAAATTTATACAAAATTCGAGACACGTTTTTTTTACTGTCAAAGAGTAGGATGTCAAAAAAACATGAAATAATTTTGAGATCGTCGGGGTTGAACACTGGTCGAGTTGGCATAGAATGCCCCATATAGTATATACAAATTACATTTATATGTATCAGTTCAGTTTGAGTTTATTCAGTTATATACGTTTAGTTTACATAGTTATAGTATATAGATAGTGCATATGACCTTAGATATATACATTTTTTTAAATTTATACCTACGTATATTCCATACTATATTCTATACATTCTAGTCATTCTATACCCATACATATATATCCGTTTGTTACATATATCTATTTAATAGTATTAAGTTTTAGTTATAATCATATCTGTGATGAAAGAAATATAAACGTACTTATATGGAGTATTAGTTGTTTTTATTTCTTTGAATGAAGTATAAATGAGGAATGAATTATAATAAGGGTATGGAGTACTGTGTGATGTTTCGTTTAATCTTCTCACAGTGTCCGGAGAAGTTCGTGGTATATGCCCTTCATCGGTGACTACAGTAATTCATCCGAGAATTCAGTTCTCATTATCTGAGACTAGTGTCATTTCTTTCTCTTGTTCGATATTTTTCTTACGCTCTTCAAGTTTTGTGCGATCGACTCCATCGAGAAACTCCACCTCGTTGTCGTCGAGGCCTTTTATCATGTTCTCTGTAGAGCAACGCGAATCATCTCTGAATGATGTGCACAAAATTTATACAGATTGTTGGAAAGATCACCGACGTCTTTTCGACTTCTACACGATTAAATAATTACTCACGGAGTTTGTGAGCCTCTTCGTACTCCATATCTCGTTTGCATTTCGGCTCCTGTAGTCGATCGTACAACGATCTTGGATAGTTGGATCATAGGCCTATTCTGGCGCCTCTCTAATAAAAGGAACAATTTCGAAAAATTGGTTGATCCGCTGATCTGACACGATCCCATTCTTCTTTTCTCGTTTTATGCTATTCAGTGATTTCAGCTTCGGATACATACCCGGAACTCATTTTATCGCGACTGTTATAAACTGAATACGCCGCGGTACTCGGAGCAGGCATAATACTGAGGGTTATAACTAGTTGCTGTTGCAAAGCATCGTACGCAGGATAATAGAATGCTGCGTCTACAACGAGATTTGTTGCGTTACGTAGGAGCTACAATTAGTCATTAGGTACCAATAAACGATTAGTCGAAATTATACGTAAACGTATCGAATCACTCACCAAAGTTCTATCTGCAGTCAGATCGTTTAGGTAGTAGGCCTTCAAGGCCATTTGAATAGCCTGCGATGGTGGGTAAGAGGTAGTCAATTTTTGTCAAAAAACTCCTCCAACAAGGGAACCCATGAACGTCCCTCCCACCGATTCGATATATATTTGTCAGGCGTGTAGGCCATGACTGTAACAGTTGCAAATAGTAAGGCGCGTCTCTCAACCAATTCCGAGAAATTACATTAAAATATCCCGTTGTGTTCCTATACTATTTACGTTAGCTGATTTGTAAGGAGCGCGTGGCGCAACGAGCCAGCACGCTGCCTCATAAACGCGAGGTCACCGGATCGAATCTCGCTGCTAGCAACATTTTTGTTTTTGTTTTTTGATTTTCATTTTCTACGTCATTCTAAAAACAAGTGTATCACTATTGCGCAAATGATCAATTTTCAATAATGAAATTCAATCGGAAAAATTATGAAATTATCCGATCCGATTTTGCACAGGAGACGCGGTGAAAATAAATTGATAATTTTTCCGATTGAATCTCGTTATTGAAAATTGATCATTTGCGCAATAGTGATATACTTGTTTTTATAATACGTATAAAATAGAAAAATGAAGAAAAAAATACTTGCTGCCTCACGCGCTCCTTACAAATAGGATAACGCAAATAGTATATGAACACAACGGGATATTTTTATCGAATTTCTCTGAATTGGTCAACAGGCGCCCCGTACTACTTGCACCTGTTACAGTTCTAGTCATAGCCTACACGCCTGACAAAAATCGGTGAGGGGAAGTTTATGGATTCCCCTTGTTCATTAGTTTCCCGCCAGTGATATCGAGACTTTGACTTTAATTAAAATGATAAGTGAAGCGAACAAATTTTTCACGCATTCACCTCAAAGAGACGTGCGTGCGTGTCGTATTGAAAAAGTTTTAACGCTGATGTCATTGACGGATTGATAATTTATATTCTTTGTTTTTACGCAGCTTCGGGATTTTTATTGTAGATAATATCGGAAGTTTGGCGAATATCCCGAGTATTTTTGTAGTTATCTACATCTGATTGAATTTTGACGCCATTTTCAATCAGAAAGGAACGAAATTTGATATTAACATTTGCATAGTAATTTTCATAGATTTTTAACAATAGTGTCTGAGAAACAAATTCAGATTTTTTTCACAATCAAAAAGTGTAGGTATATAATTCGTGGCGAAAATGACTATTTTTGAAAAAGTGCTGTTAGAGTGTGAAAAATGAAATGTTTTGAAGCATTGAATAAATTCATGCACATCATCGATAATAAGTAACTCAGGAGGTTTGTTGAGCTCTCAAAATACGTCCCAAAGATTCAATCAATATCTCCATGCTTGTCATCCCTCGGATTTTGATTTTTCCAAATTTCGCAGTAAATTTTGTTATCAGGTAAGCACCTCGTTCTCGAAGAAATTGAAAGAATTTCTTCATTACTAATAACAATACTTGGTAGAATATGAGGGAAGAAAGAGTAAGCACGCTAGACAGTTGAGGTAGGAACACCGGGTATTCGGATAAGGGGCAATAAAACTGTTGAATTACAAGTATGTCGTGGAAAATCGAATTGATATACGTTCATTTGAAATTCGTGTATCTTGTGCGATTTCGCCTTGCGCGAGAATATTTTGGTAGTTCTGAAAAGAACTGATTGTTTCGTGCTTTGAAAAGTGCAAATTACAAGTATATCATGTATAAATGACGATCCGTTTCCATGTTTCTCCATTTGTTGGTCCCGTACGTCCACCTCGCAAGTTGGGCTACTGTAACAAGGTTGTGACAGTTGTAACGTGGTAGCGTGCTACGCGTTACGGGCCTCCTATACGCCACGGAAGGGATTCAAACCCCCCGCGCAACCCTGACTACCGCGACTAGATTTAAGGTACCGCTAGCGCCACGGAGTTCACTGGAGCGACGAAGCCCCCCCCCTGTCCCACGCTCCGCTTGCCTAGGAGCGCGGAGAAGAAGACGCGAGCCATCTTGTCTATTCGGTGACCGCGTTAGCTTCCATCATGGATTTTCGTTAGAGCCTCACGCACCTGTTGCACGTAGCCGAAAAAAACGAGATTAGAAAGTTCCCTGTTGCCTTTGGTGCTTTTGTTCGCGATCAACGTGATTGTAGACCTCCCGACGTGGTTAATAACCCCGGAAAAGCCCCCGTGTGCCCTCCAGTGACTCGTCAGCTGCATCCTGCGAGATCGCTGCCACCGCGCGATCTCCCGGCCTCCCGCCGAGACCCACGTGTCGGACACCGAGTGCCCCCAGGAGTACCCCGACAACGTACCCAGGTTCCCCGTACCCTCCAGGATCAAGGTAGGATCTTTCTCTGCCCTGTGTGACCCCCGTACCGCCCCCAAATAACTTTGCCTAGGTCGAGAACCCGATCGTCGAAGCTGCAGGACCAGACGAGGCTCCGCCGTCGACCTACGGGAAGTATATCCCCCTGAATTTGTGCCTGCCGTATTGCCCTGCCTGCATTGTGTGTCCCCCTTCTCTTTGCTACCGGTTTTCTGCCTGATTCTGTACCGATCCCTTAAGCGAGCCCCTTCCCCTGACTTGGTTTGAATTGTGTCCCTGTGTGTGTGCGTGTGGAGAGTCGGTTTCTCGCTAGTAACCGCCGTCCCTGTCGTGACGGTCGAGTTACGTGGTGTGCGGGACGACGGCCCTCACCCACACGCTCCGGCGGGCCCGTATCGCTTCGTACCCCTTCCCCCGCCCTTGTTCGAGCCCCTGTCTGTAATTTTCCCCCACGATCTGGATTTCTGACTCGTCTAGTCATACCAACGCAGGTCTCCGGACCGTAATACCGCCTCGCTGAGCTGATAGCGCTGTCTAAACTTTGCCCCTGATTCTTGTTGGTCGCTGTTATGGACTAACTCGGAATCCGAGATACCTGAGGAACTTCACACCTCAGTCATTGTATTTTCTTACGTATTGGAATAAACCATCACTATATTGTTCACCAACGGATACAGTTTTTCTGTCTCGACCCCTCGTTCCCCTCTACCGACCCAGACTGAGCCTAGTCCCGTCCCCGTTCCTGTCCCCCCTCTCTTACCCTGCACCTACGTGCCGAGTGGCTGGACGTTAGCAGCCTGGCGCCCAACATATTTGTTGTTTTGTACGTTTCTTTCCCCCCCGAGTAACGTGAGGCGTTCTTTTGCTGTCTGTACCGACCAGGGTGACTCCAAAACGCCCTGGGGAGTACGTCACACAGTTCTTTGTCGGTTCATTGTCCCCTTCTTCATTGATCCTCCGTCATCCGATTCATTGATATCTCTGAATGAAGCTGACAATAATCGGTACAGAGACTGACGGAGTTGCAGCTGTAAAATATTAGATGGTTAATAGTTTCAACGGGACGGATTCATATAGACTACTCAACGTTATTGGCTATTTTACATTGCGGATCCCAGAATTACATTACACGTCAAAGCGCATCTACGATTTTTTTCTAAATATTCCAACGATTCAGGTAATAGTTATTCACTTCTCTATTACATGTTGCACAAATTCAAATTACAAATATTCACAATTTCGAATTTTAACAGAATTAAAGTATTCTTGTAGAAATCAAAATTATATATATGTATAAATTATAAATCAACTAATTTTAAATGAAGAATTATTAAATAATTTCTAATAAAATTATTTACCTGAATAAAAATGTATTCAATTCTTATATTATAATATATACCTATATAATATATATATATATATATATGTGGGGCATCCCATGCCAAACCGACCTGGGTTTGACTCTTGACCTCTCAGATTTGGTCCGCGATTTTTTATATGATTTTTCTCACTTTGAAAGGGACTCAGTATTTTTTTTAAATTTTTTTCGCCACGAGACGTATTGTCTACACTTTTTGAAAATTGTCATATTGATCGACATAATTTAAAAATCTGAAAAAATTCTGAAAAATCGTCTGTCAGATATCAACATTTTTGAGCCTAAAGCCGAAGTGGGGACATTTTTCCTTCTCGATGTTTTCAAGCTTTTCCTGTTTATTATTATTTTTTTTAATAGCAGCGGGAGTTATTTCACTATAAATGGTTGCTGAAACATTTTCCCATATCATACTGATTGATATGGATTGTTCAAAAAAATTTCAGATTTTTTTCAAGGTTTTTTATTTATTAAAAAAATTTTTTTTTTGAAAAATCTGAAAATTTTTTGAACAATCCAAATCAATCAGTGTGACATGGGAGAATGTTTCAGCAAACAATTATAGTGAAATAACTCCCGCTGCTATTAAAAAAAATAATAATAAACAGGAAAAGCTTGAAAACATCGAGAAGGAAAAATGTCCCCACTTCGGCTCTAGGCTCAAAAATGTTGATATCTGACAGACGATTTTTCAGAATTTTTTCAGATTTTTAAATTATGTCGATCAATATGACAATTTTCAAAAAGTGTAGACAATACGTCTCGTGGCGAAAAAAAAAATTTAAAAATACTGAGTCCCTTTCAAAGTGAGAACAATCATATAAAAAATCGCGTACCAAATCCGAGAGGTCAAGGGTCAAACCCAGGTCGATATCGCATGGAATGCCCCATATATATATATATCGAAAAAATATCAAAGGTATCGTAGAAATATTAAAAATATTAAAGGTTCTGTTCAAGTGTTGTGTATAAAAAAACGTAAATAATTTGAATAGCTATAATAATTGTATACCGAGCCTTTCTGAGGAAGCGAAACAGACCCTCTCTCTTCCTCTCCCAGGTATGTCTAACGCAGGCCTGTGGAGGGGGGGCGGGTTTGTTTCGCTTCCTCAGAAAGGCTCAGTATGTATACAACACTTGAACAGAACCTTTAATATTTTTAATATTTCTACGATACCTTTGATATTTTTTCGATAAATTAAAAAAATTGTTTACAATATCAAATTATTAAATAATTATTAAAACATTGAATAATATTTTAATTAATCAATCAAAAAATATTCAAAATAACCATATAGTACAAGAGCCAGTTACCAAAACCATGTGTCATAGCTACGAGGATGAAACCATATAGAATCGCTAGTTTAGATGACCCTGAACCCGTCTAGGGAGTAGTAGCCTCCAGAACCCCTGCACAGCCGCGGGGGGTGATTTCTGCTGTGCAAAAAAAAAAAAGCCACCCTGTGTCATCGCTAAATGTCTGATTTCCCAGCACCGCCATCTCGCGCTGTGACGGCGCGCTCTTTCAGAAACTTTGACCCACTGGCCTTTCTTCGGCACCTGGACAACTCTGACTGGTCTCCCCTAATTGGGCCACACTCGGTGGATGCTGGGCTCCAATGCCTTCAAGAAAACATGCGGGTCGCCCTGGACCGCCACGCGCCCTACATAACCCACCATCCCAAGAAATCGCGGCCGCCCTGGGTCTCTCCTCAACTTCGTGCCGCTGAATGTACCAGAGACTCTGCCTACCGTGCCTACCGACGCTCCAGATCGCAGCCTGCCCTGGAAAGGTACAGGGAATTACGTGACGACCTGCATATGTGCATCTCTGCGGCTCGTTCGGACTTCTACTCCTCGCGGCTCTCGGAGTGCTCTGACCCGCGTACCCTATGGACAGAGCTCCGTAACCTCGGGCTGACCGCCGCGCCGAAGAAGGACCACCATGACTTTTCTGTTGAGGATCTTAATCGTCAGTTTGTCGCTGTAGCCCAGTGTCCTACAGCTGCGGCAGACGTAGCTGCCTTTTTCGAGACGCTCCCAGAACCGGAGTATCGCGATCGGTATTTCTACTTCAAGGACATAACCCCGGACACACTGCTCTCTGCCATCACTCACTTCTCCTCACAAGCCCGAGGAGTGGATGATCTCTCGCTTCGCCAAATTAAGGAGGCCCTACCTGCGGTCTTCCTGCATATCCTAGAGCTCATGAACCTCTCACTGACCTCAGCTGTGTTTCCTGAGGGCTGGAAGCGCGCACGTGTGCTTCCCATCGCCAAGGTCTCGTCACCCACCTCGGTTCAGCAATTTCGCCCCATATCCATCCTCTGCTTTCTCTCCAAGGTTCTTGAGCGGATTGTGCTGGCGCAGGTGTCTGATTTCCTTGAGGAAGGCCGCCTACTCGATCCCAGGCAGTCAGGTTTTCGTCCTGGCTTCAGTACTCAGACCGCCCTTCTTCGACTAACGGAGGACATCCGCAGGGGCATAGACGCCCGAATGGTCACGGTGCTGGTCCTCTTCGATTTCAGCAAGGCGTTTGACTGCGTCCCACATGCGATCCTGCTGTCCAAGCTTCACAAGCTAGGTTTTTTACGATCCTCCCTTACTTGGATGGCGTCCTATCTCCAGGGTAGACAACAGGCTGTGGTAGGGCCGGATGGTGCACTTTCCTCCTGGGCACCCCTGGATCTTGGGGTACCGCAAGGCTCTGTCCTGGGGCCGCTCCTGTTCTCCGTTTTCGTCAACGATATCTCGAGCGCTCTCCGGCACACTAATCACCTGATCTACGCGGATGACCTTCAGATTTATCTACACTGTGCCCCGGATGACCTCCACGAGGCCATTGACCGTGTCAATCAGGATGTAGAATCTGTCCTTGGGTGGGCTGGAACCAACATGCTGCGACTCAATGCGGCAAAAACTCAGGCCATGATCATTGGAAGCTCTCCGTATATCTCTCGACTGGACCTGACTGCCCTTCCGAAAGTGCACCTGGCCGGTGTTCCCATCGCCTTCTCAGAGTCAGTTCGTGACCTAGGACTCGTACTGGACTCCAAGCTCGCCTGGTCAGCGCAAGTCTGTGCTATCTCCTGCAGGGTCCATGCTGCACTGCGTCAGCTGTCGGCCTCTCGACGTCTTCTGTCTCTCCGACTTCGGCAGCAACTGGTCACCTCCCTGATTTTCCCCCTGTTTGACTACTGCTGTGTCGTCTACAATGATCTGACGGGGGTGCTCAACACCAAGCTACAGCGGCTCCTCAACTCCTGTGTCCGTTTCGTCACAGGCACACGGCGAGATGAGCACATTTCGCCTTCACGGAGAGAACTGGGCTGGCTGCGGGTTGCGGATAGGAGAACTTACTTCTTGCTCTCGCTCCTCTTTCTTACGGTGAAGACTGGCCGTCCAGCCTATCTAAGGGAGCTCTTGACAGACCGACCGCAGGCTCCGGAGCGTGGAACCAGGATCACCAGGGGTGACTTTCTGCCACCAAACTGCCGCACCGAAGCGCTCAGGCGATCGTTCATGTCTGTGGGTGTCTCCCTGTGGGACTCCCTCCCAGCAGATCTCAGGAATTCCCGCACCGTCAGCGCCTTCAAGTCTGCGCTTTTCCGGACGCTTGCAGCGGCCGAGTAGGCCTAATCTCTGCCGCTATCATCACCACTTTATTTTCATTCTTTGCTATCTCCGATCTTTCCTTTGTTCTCACCTCACATCTCTCATTTCTTACTACTATTACTACTACTATCTGTACCTGTGCTCGCTAAAAAACGTTGGTCCAACATTGCCATGGATCATGAATAAAATATCTATCTATCTATCTATCTGTTTCGAAAATCTACGTAGTTTTTGTTATTCGATTGCTAAAAACCCGATTTTCAGACATTTTTCGCCCTGCGTTTAGCCTGAGCGAATTTTCAAAAATGTAAAAAAAAATAGCCACCATGTGTCATACCTATTAGGTTCAAACTGGTTTCAAATCTTTAGTATGACTACCGAGATTACCAAAATCCCGTTTTCAGACATTTTGTGCCCTGCGTATTACGTTGAAATCGATAAGAACCTCTCGGGGCGCCCGGCAAATGCCCCTCCGTGTGGTACGCTCGTGTGCCTACGTGCCTGTCTCTCGCACTCATTGTTACATATTTTCAATAAATGTTTTTCACCCGTAAGGTGAATGGCCCAGTTATTGAACCTCTAAGAGAGAACTTTGGTTATTTCATTTTTTTTCATCATATGCGGGTGCGGTATTTCAAAATGTTTGTTCATGTTCAATAATATGGACACTTCGGAGGATTTAGATATTTTTTTCCAGATTTTTTTTTATAAATTGATTGTAAATAAACATTTCAAAAAATATATGTTTCATGTCCGAGTTGCTGAACACGCGCAAAGTCGCTGGCCCAGATACTGACTCGGTCAGGACCCAATTATTGAACACTTACGAATCTATCCGAAAAATAATTATTATTCTTTTATTTCAAATTCACTTAGCTCCAGTTACGTCTACTTGCCAAACAAATGATTATAGAATTCGATATATTGGTGCAGCATTCCTGAGAAAACCGGAATAAACTGAACACCTTTTGGGTTATGAAACGATGTTCAACAACTCGGACACCTGCTGAGGACGTCCTAAAGTCAATGTCCCAGTCAATGATCGAAGAGATCAGATAGAAGTGCTGACTTTTCAATTCGAATTTATAGACAATTGAAGTTAGTCAGAAATTCTCCTCCTTGTTGGTAAGTTCGAAAACTGAGCTTTCATTTGTCGATTTTACATAAGCGATCCGAAGAAAATTGAACAATCTATAACCAAATGTGTATCAGATAGTGTCGGATCGTTCAATAATTGGGACGCGTTCAATAACTGGGCCATTCACCTTACTACATCGCTGTTTTATTTTGTAAAATTTAATAAGAAACGTTCTTCGAGTTCAGTCCCACAGGCTTGGATAACTTTTTTTTTCATGAACATCCAAAAATTTGAGGGGCCAACTTATTGCGAAGACTTTGATACGGAAAAATACGATTTTTTTTCATAAAAGTTGTCTGATAGAGCCCGTGCAGCACTCAAATTGTCTGATATTGTTTAATTCTGCATCTGGGACATCGATTTTATCATGTCGAATCGTTTTCAGACATTTAGCGATGACACCGATCGGCAATTTTTTTTTACATTTGCGAAATGCTATAAAAAATTAACGCAGCGAGATTTTTGTCTGAAAATCGATTTTCTAGCATCAATGGAACCAAAATTACCTATAAACATGATTTTCAGACGCGTGGCTATGACACGGTCATGGATGTGTAATTTTTTTTTTTGGAAATGGTTTCCTAGGCAGGCGCAGGGGTATTTTTGTCTGAAAACCGTGTTTACGGTATCTCAGGGCTATCATCTAACTACATTTCGTAGATCAGACATTTAGCGATGACACATGGTGGCTTTTTTTTTGTGCATTTGTGAAAATTCGCTCAGGTTAGACGCAGCGCGGAAAATGTCTGAAAATCGGGTTTTTGGGTTCGGAGTCATCCAAACTAGCGATTTTATATGGTTTCGCCCTCGTAGCGATGACACAAAAATTTTGGTAACTGGCTCTCGTACTAATAGCATCAAAGACAATTACAAAAATAATTCAAAATGACTTAAATTTATAAAGCTAATAATCAAATAATCAAATTTACACTGAATATATAAATTAGATATAATTCACAAATTCATGTCACATTTTTTTTATCCGTTCAAATTCAACAAAGTCGGGTAAATAATATTCCGACTTTCAGCGGGTTTCCAACGGAGCCCCGCGAATTCTCACGGAGTCCCACGTAGTTCCACGCAGTCCCAGGGAGTCCCTCAAAGTCCTTCGAATTCCAACGAAGATTCCACCCTGCCACCCACTTACCCTTGTTTCAATGAAGTCCCACGACGCCTAGCGGTGGTTCCACCCTACCACCCACTTACCATGCTCCGAACGGAGTCCCTCGAAGTCCCTCGAAGTCCCACGCAGTCCCACGGAGTCCCTCGAAGTCCCACGCAGTCCCACGGAGTCCCTCGAAGTCCCACGCAGTCCCACGGAGTCCCACGGAGTCCCACGGAGTCCCTCGAAGTCCCACGGAGTCCCACGCAGTCCCAGGGAGTCCCTCAAAGTCCTTCGAATTCCAACGAAGATTCCACCCTGCCACCCACTTACCCTTGTTTCAATGAAGTCCCACGACGCCTAGCGGTGGTTCCACCCTACCACCCACTTACCATGCTCCGAACGGAGTCCCTCGAAGTCCCTCGAAGTCCCACGCAGTCCCACGGAGTCCCTCGAAGTCCCACGCAGTCCCACGGAGTCCCTCGAAGTCCCACGGGTCCCAGGTCCCTCGAAGTCCACGCAGTCCCAGGGGTCCCTCAAAGGTCCTTCGAATTCCAACGAAGATTCCACCCTGCCACCCACTTACCCTTGTTTCCAATGAAGTCCCACGACGCTAGCGGTGGTTCCACCCTACCACCCACTTACCATGCTCCGAACGGAGTCCCTCGAAGTCCCTCGAAGTCCCACGCAGTCCCACGGAGTCCCTCGAAGTCCCACGGAGTCTCTCGAAGTCCCACGCAGTCCCCAGGGAGTCCCTCGAAGTCCCTCGAAGTCCCACGGAGTCCCACGGAGTCTCTCGAAGTCCCACGCAGTCCCACGGAGTCCCACGCAGTCCCACGCAGTCCCACGGAGTCTCTCGAAGTCCCACGCAGTCCCACGGAGTCCCACGCAGTCCCACGCAGTCCCACGGAGTCCCTCGAAGTCCCACGCAGTCCCACGGAGTCCCTCAAAGTCCGACGCAGTCCCACGGAGGCTTCTGAAGTACTTGAGGTCCTGCGAAATTTCATGTAGTTTGGAAGTCCTATGTTACTCCCTTGATGTGAACTCGGTACACCGGCAGTTCCGAAGCAGTTGATGTCTTCTGCTAGTTTAACACGGATTTCCGGCTTGACTTTATATCTCTTCCCGTACCAGGGATCTTCCGGGAATTCATCGTTTCTTTTCCTCCAGCCTACGGGACTTTTGTCTCTATGAAATTACGCGCTTGGGAATGCTAATAATTCCTTTCTTCCTATTATCTGTAGAAGATGATTCCTCATCTTCATTACGTCCTTCGAGTATGTCGCCTTTGAAGGGTGCCCTCCCAGCACTATGGTTGTTGCGAAAGCTGCAGCGTAGACACCACAACTGTAGGGATCGGGTTGCTTTTGAACTTTCGGGAACGATACGTCTTTCGCGGACAGATTTGGGTACCGTAATGAAATGTAGACTCTTTCTTCATCTTTCAAAGATTCGTACTTGTCGAACCAGCTGTCGTATACATTCAACTTTATTCCGTCAAAGTGAATGCAACGCCAATGCCTAAGTTGATTTCCCCCGATTATTGCGATATCCTGCCTTGTGCACGGTACGATGAATCGAGGGTGTGTCAACCAAAGTGCAGTCCTCGGATGAAAGGTAGATGAATTCCGTACCACGTTTAGAAAGTTGTCGATCGATGTGTCATTCAACAGTGAAGTGTGTAGCAGTATGTCGGCCTCTAAATCCGCAAATGCTGTATTGTTATTGAGCGATTCGAGCAAAACTCTGTCCTCCGTCGTCGGAATTTAAGAATTATCATCATCTCGAACGACTACCCATTGAGCCACAGGGTCCATTGTTCGTCTTGGATTAGTGCACGGTATAGTCGGCGTCATTGCGCTTCTGGGCGCGCGGGGATGCTCATCCGAGGATGATACACCCCACTGACCGGCATCGTCACCTCCCGATTGCGACCACGTTAGTATTGTGGGTCTGACTCTCGAACGGACGTTCGATGAGTGCTCTTCTGATTTTGATACCCTCCAAATCTCGCCGTCCGCTGAATGCTCCTTCTGCAAAAGGGTAGGTTGAACCCGACGTCTATCGCGCACAGCTTCGGAGGGTTCATCTGACGTAGAGCTCATCCACTCATTGTCACTGTTCGGGATACGTGTGAACCTCAGCATCAATCGGCTACGGATTTCCGGTTGACCCTCTGTTGTGCTGCCGTTATCTCTTTCTGGTGAAGAACACTGCGTTCTCACATTCTCACTGCTTTCGAGCATTTGAGGGTCTGACGTGACTTCACTTTGATTTCTCTTCCGTCCCTTTTGTTGTGCT
This sequence comes from Euura lappo, assembly GCA_018257835.1. Lineage (NCBI taxonomy): Eukaryota > Metazoa > Arthropoda > Insecta > Hymenoptera > Tenthredinidae > Euura > Euura lappo. Next base: position 22,524 of record JAEUYN010001119.1, read on the forward strand.
GCCAAGATGTAGTCCGGATCTCTAATGGGCATACTTCGTTTGTACCGACTGTCCAATATTTCGGGGAGTAGGCAGTTATTGTAGAAGCGTGACAGCTTTGGCTCCATTTGGCTTTGCCAGAAATCATCGTCCTTTAGCACTGTCACGTACTTCAGACCAAAAGGAGTCCACACAGCAAAGAGGCAAAACACTCGTTGGGTTATATGCAGTTGCCCTTGTACCTGGTAGTAATACGGATGCATGGTGTTCATTTTCGTGTTGTCCGTTTTGCTGAAAAATTTCGGGATTTCAGACACTTTGAGTCTGATCGCTTCGTCAGGACTATACATCCGGGCGGAATATGGACACTTCATCTCGATGATGCCATCGTTTCCAATGGTTCCGTCAGGAGAAGCTCCGAGGTACGCGTATTCGGGATCGATGAACAACCCGCATGCCGTGATCTGGTCGGGATTTCCTTCTTCTGCCAGTATTTTCTGCAAAGCTTTGATAGCTATTGGTTCCTTTGTACGTCCCCATATAATAGCTGGCGTTAATCGGATTGAAGGAAACAGGATAGACTGCACCGTACTAGCACATGATGTAGTTGGTCTCAAGCGGCACACTTTTCCGAAGTTCGATGCTGTCAACATGTCCTTCCTCGTAGATTTCCACAGCCCGTCATCGGCCTGTCTTCTCGTGTCCCGCTCAATCTGGACTCTGTTGCGTTGTTTATCCAACAATTTTGCTGTATGCGATTCAAGAGAATTCTGCAATACGTCGGGAGGCTGATCCGGCCGCTGGGCGTTTGGGCCGTAGTCCTTATCGGTTCCTCTGACTCGCCTGTTTCGATTACGAGTTCTCGAAGCCTTAGTCCTGTGTTTGATTACCGCGTTCATTTGCGCCTTACGTAGTCGACGGGCTTCCATGATTGCTACGACACGAGGTACTTCTTTGTTCTCACTCTGGTGAAGTTTTGTAAGAACACTTTGAGTGTTGTGCTGCAGTACAGACCCATCGCACCTCGTCTGGTAAGAACATCTCATTCCGAAATTTACGCGTTTGCCTCCGATGAACTTACAGACAATCGAGTTGTATGCCTCAGCTATGTTGTTTGTAGCGCCGTACATCAAACTAGGGGCATGCAAGCTGAAGGCACTGAACAGCGTTAGAAGAGCGTCAAAGAGGCCAGCTTTCTTCAAAATGTCTACAACATTCTGCTCGCCCTCGGCAAGATCACCGTTACAAAAGCCATATAAATCTTTGCAATTCTGGTGATCGCCGAAAACGTGGTGGGGCAAGTTTGCAATGTCTTTTTCCAGTAATGCAATATGATCGTTTCTATTTGTCACAGGTGTTTCCGCTGCGATGTTCTGCCTATGTTGTACGGCCAGATTGACAGCAATCCAAAATGCCTTCACACTGTGCTCGACCATTTTCTTCTGATTCGAAATGAAGCGTGTCGAAGTTTTTGCAATTGCTCGAATTTTAGTGATTAGATTCCGTTTCAGATGATTGACGCATTCTTTTTTGTCAACAACCACGTCATACTTCGCGTACGGATGGGAATCAAGAATCGCCTTGTAGACACTGCTATCTCCATCGGCTATTAGCGTCTTATAGATGAGACCGTTTGTTTCGACGCTGTTTTTGAAGCCTTCTGCAATGGCGTCGCTTTCCATAGCAGTGGAAGCTTGGTCACGGCCCCAGTTCTGGAAACATACGTGCGTGTTTGGTTCTTTTCCGTGCCGTTCAGCCCACTCACAGACCGCGCAAAACTTATTATGGACACCTCTGAAAAGTACTTTTCCCGTGTGGTTATCCAGAATTGCTCCCACTCCCGACAGCGAATCGTACCGTCCAGTTTTGTACGACCTTTTCATCCAACTACCATCAGCAACCACTGCAATGAATGGTATTTTCACGTTATCGTGAAGGATGAAATCGCCTCGTTGTAATGCTGCGTTTCGGGACTCCTCGGCAGCGGATGCGATCTCGGCCGTCGTACACGGAGAGAAGTATACACGGGTGGCCAATGTGCAAGACATTGACAGGCAATGTCTAGCCGGAACGAGCGGCGCTAGACACGGGCCATCCGTTTTTCGACATTGCCTGCCCGTGTCTCGCGCATTGGTCGCCAGTGTCTTAGACACGGACGGAAAAAACATCGGGAATCCGTGCCTAGACACTGAGAGCCAATGTCTTAAACACGGCCCAGCAGTGCACTGTATGCCCGTGTTCATGGAAAACTTGGCGCGCATGCGCGTTCTCGCACTCACCTCGTACGTACACAAACACGGGCATACAATGCGTAGCGCACTGCTGGGCCGTGTTTAAGACATTGGCTCTCAGTGTCTAGACACGGATTCCCGATGTTTTTTCCGTCCGTGTCTAAGACACTGGCGTCCAATGCGCGAGACACGGGCAGGCAATGTCGAAAAACGGGTGGCCCGTGTCTAGCGCCGCTCGTTCCGGCTAGACATTTCCTGCCAATGTCTTGCACATTGGCCACCCGTGTTTACTTCTCTCCGTGTAGCTTTTGCGAAGGCCTCACATATCTGCAAGTTGTATTTCCTGTAGGTTGTTGCAGCCATACAGGAAATATCCATTGATGCCAAAAACTCTTCCATCTGTGAATATCCAATTCCGGTGGAAATAGTTCCAGATACGGCACATCGATTGACATCCATTCTGTTGTCGTTCTGCCGATCAGTTGAAATTGTCATTTTGGTCTCGCACATCTGGCACTGAAGGACGAAGTGGGTCTTTAGACCAAGACGCTGTGACTTCACCAGTTTCAAGTCGCGAAATGCACAATTCCCATTTGGATTGTGATCGTCGAACTTGTCACCGAGCTGCTCCAGTATGAATGGAAAGTTCGCTATACAGCGTCCAAAAAGTGCATCTTGGGCATGCATTTCGTCACCTTCCACACTCCTGACATTGTCTTCCGGATCGTCAACCGCTTCTTCCTGCAATTGCCGCTCTTCTTCCTGCAATTGTCGCTCTTCTTCTTGCCATTGCTGCTCTGCTTCCCGCCATTGTCGTTCTTCTTCCTGCAATTGAACCCCGTACATTACCTGCTCCATTTCTTCTGTCCTGCCCAGGTCTTCTGCCCGATGACTCGGATTCGGCCGTACCGAATCCGGGACGCATTCCAGGATCATCTCTTCTGTCCTGCCCAGGTCTTCTGCCCGATGACTCGGATTCGGCCGTACCGAGTCCGGGACGCATTCCAGGATCCTCTCTTCTGTCCGGTCCTGCGGTTCGTTTGCTCGATGACACGGATTCGTAATTTCAGCGTCTGCAGTGCATTCGGACAGATTGCACTGTCGTTTCGCGCCATTGTCTCCGTTCACCCGCTTTCGTGCATGTCTGGGAACCAGAGACAATTTTGGTTGAACGTAAAGTAATAAGATTACGTAAAATCAATTAAGAGAACTGAGAAGAGTTTGGCTCTCACGTTTTGTTGAGTCACATCAGTCCAAAAAGTTTATAAAATGCGTGTATATGTTTAAAAATTCATTCGAATCAAAGTGTGTAGATAACTTTGATCTTTTTTGGTTATTTCGGATGACAACCAGCCCCTATCCGCAATTTCGTTTCTAAATGTGAAGTGCATTTGATAGATAGATAGATAGATAGATAGATAGATAGATGGTTTTTCGTCAACAATAACAATCGCGGCAGTTGAAAACAGTTCTGTGAAGTTCAGCATTCAATTTCAAAGTTATCTATATAGGGTATTCCAAGCATTATCGCGTACGACCTTACTCAAAATGTTTTGATTTTTTAAATAATTTTACACGAAATAGGTGTATGTGAACGCGACGTCTACAATTTTCTGTTCATTTTTCATTCCATCGTTTTCGTATTTTGAAAATCACAAACTTCAAGTACAATACATCCTCCGATCTTCTTGAAACACAACATAGATATTCCACATCAAATAACTTAGTTTTTGAGACGCAGCCGATCGTGAACAATTCTCTATATCTATGACCGTAACTGCAATCAAAAATGAACCAAAAAATCATTTTTCCGTGCCTATAAATATGGTGTGTACAATACTATTATTGTGATTTCATGCAGGGGTAGTCGGGAGGTAAGTGTTCCTGCAGTTTTGGGTTCGAAATGATTCCTGGCTACCCCCGAGTCGCGATTATATGGATCACTGTAAGGGTCTCCTCTACTCACTCGAAAATTTCGCTAAACATAGTCTAACGTGTCACTGAAGTGCGGTGAAATTTATAGCTAGGCGTCATTCAAGTATTACGTAACGCTCAAGGGGAGGGGGAGGGGGTCGGTCAAAACGTGACCATTTGTTACGGGGAGGGGGGAATATCGTCAGACGTTACGTTACGGTTTTTATTTTCAATAAATACTTGAGAAAAAAAATATATATCCACATCGTCAAACAGTTTCATTGTAACCATGAAAAATGATCCTATTTTTCGAAAATTTCCAGCGCTTTGTCATAATCTTAGCAATTGGTAGCGTAACGTAACTCTTGGGGGGCGACTGTTACTATGTGTTACTATGGGGGCGGGGGGGGGGTCAAAATTGGTCAAAAATAGCGTTACGTAATACTTGAATGACGCCCTACACATAATTGTGTGTACGCTATCATTAATTAGGGGGAAGTCCGGCAGTACCGGTCGGCAGGCAGTACCGGCCACTAGTAGTTTTAGAGTTTCTATGGTGCCCAAAAACTCTAAGAAACTTTAAAACTACTAGTGGCTGGTACTGCCTGCCGACGGGTACTGCCAGACTTCCCCTATTGACGAAAATATTTCATAGATAAATCAAATTTTTGTTTCGACCGTTGAATTTACACTTTTCTATATTGTCATTTCGTGCCTTTATTTGATCTAAGACTGAAAGTATGATTCGCAAAAGAATTCAATAATTACCTGTCGACGAACGAATAAAAAACGCCGAGCTACAAATTTAACCACACTTTAGTGACACTTTACTATGTTCAGTGATTTTGAATGAATCGAGTACATTTTTTCGCGAGGGCATTTCGTTCGATCAAGGCCAAGATAATGTCCAAAAATTGCAGAAAAAATGTTGGTCTTCACACAACCCCTGCATACAATATCTTACAATTAGTTAATATTACTCAAACCGCACGCTACTTTTTTTTTTAATTGTCGGTAAAGACTCTATGGCCGGCAACTATTGTGTGGTTTGTGCAGAGACGACTACACTCGAAATATTCCGTGTGTGGTTTTTACATATACACGAAATTCGATCGTTGCGAATAAGTCATTGGGTTTGACAGCTTCTTGATACAACTCGGAATTCTATTAGGAGAGGAACTTTCGCCATGACTGAATTGAAAGTCTGAAAAAAAAACCTCATCCTCGATTCAAACATCTACCACACACGGAAAATGTAGTACTTGTCTGCAGCACTGAAAGCTATGGAGGGGGTGAGTCGACCACGATCGGGTAGGTCTCAGGAATGAAGTTTTCCGATGTGGAATACCTGTGTCGTGTTGCAAGAAGATCCGAAAAAAAATAAAAAAAAATAAATCAGGCGTTACGTTCATAGGCACCTATTTCGTGTTACGTCAAAAATAAAAAATAAAAGTCAAGTTGAATCGTCTGGATAATGGCTCGAGTATCCCATACGCAAACATTATTTTATAATTGCACGGTATTACACAAACATCATTTTTCCCGAAACTTCATCGTGGTACGGTGAATCAGATAATATCGTACTATCGTGGGAATCGCTACACGAGTGACTCGAGCACGCACGACGATACTGCGTTTCAATCGAACATCTTGAATAACGGAGAACTGTGAAATATTTACTCACTTTTCGACCCGTGCCTTCTTACGGGGCCGTGGTTTTTTGGACGGATACCGCTTTAGTTTCGCAGGAGTTGTTTTCCCCGGCATGGTGAACTTCACACACAAACACACAAGTAGGTAAAACTGTAAGTTGTCTCACGATTCACTTCGCAGTTGTGATTGTTGGTGATTTTCTGTAATAACGGATCGATAGAGTACAACTTCCGAGACTTCCAATTCGAATGAACCACGAAGTTTCACTCGAAGAAGCACAGGAGCCGAGATGACTTGGTAAAAATATTTTCCATGTCGCGAGCAGAGTATAATAAGCTTCCGAATGCTCTCACTGCTCGATCAGGGCGCTGCATTGTTTACTACTGTGGCGTCGCTATCTACAAATATTGTACTAAAAACTAAAAACCAATATTCAAATATCTAATGTACCATTCGGAGCTAGGTACAGACAACTGAATATATTCGAAACACGCGTATGAATTCGCCGGGGAGACAGTGGAGAATATGCAGTGTTCGTTCATCGATCGGTGGACATCTCGATCCTTGGGCTTAGCGTTTATTCGTAACCAGGGACTGTTTTTCATTGGCGCATGGTCTCCGTGAAATGGATTTGTCGGTCACGAAGCGTATTTCCAGTCGCCGATTAGGAGTATTTTCTCGTCCTTATTGTTGATTTCTTTGTCAATCTTCGGAATTCGTATGATCACATCGCTCATATACCTATAATTCGAGGAGGGACGTGAAAAATGATAACACCGTGTCAGCGGCAGTGCATTCTCCGCAACACCACGGTAAAACCTGTGTTCTATTGAGGCCTGCTGGTGGCTGTTTTCCTCTTGTTTTCTTTCGCTTGATAATTGTGAAAAATTTCGAAAGTGGACACGGACGAGGACCTCGAGTCGAAAGGAGCGCCACGCTGTGGCAGAGTATACGTGTAAAAAAAGATAATCAATCGAATGAGCACGTACCTGAACAACTAATGTTTTAAATCACTTACCTGTACATACAGTGTACTTTACGTCGTTTATTACGGGTATAGTAATAACAATAATAATAATGATGATAATAATAATAATTATAATAATCAGGATAATAATCACGATAATAAGGACAAATATTGAATATTATTCCGAATAATTATGATTTTTGTGTTTTAATTTTGTTTGCGTTATTTGGGTAAAAGGTAAAGGTAAAATGTACCGCATTCCGCGACGCGAAAGTAGGGGAATCCCCGGCCGCGACGCGTGGTTGAGAAAGAGATAGGTATATAGGATCGGAGCAGCATACAGCCGGTCTTCATTTGTCAGAATTTGATGCTGATATTATGGCGGATGTCTGGATATAGGTATAACACAGTCCACGATATTTGGTTGAACGTGAAAAATATGTTATGAGAATTGATTGCAACAGGAGTGTGAATAAATAAGGCCAAAGTGTCGAATTCTTCTGTTGGTTTGACGGAGGTGATCTGAATAATGACAACGATTTTTAGATACAAGCTCTTTATCGACCCGGGGAAAAGGGCAACACATTCCTACACGTACATATTAATCTTATTTATATTTCTTATAATATTTTATCGCTTTATTTTATTATATCTGTACGTTTCTATGCAGTGTTGGGCGGCATCCAATGACATTATGTAATTAATTACATTTCAATTACAAATTACGACTGTAAAAAAATTTGATTATTATCAATTACTTTTTGATTTGTGATTGAAAAAAATTCAATTACCAATTACATGTTCCATCCGTAATTGAAAAAAAAAAAAAATGCAATTATCAATTAAATTTTTAATTTGTAATTGGATGATATTGAATTACCAATTACTTTTTCAATTTGTGACCGAAACAAATTCAATTACCAATGACATTTCCAATTCGTAATTGAATCCAAATCAATTACCAATTACATTTTAATTTATTCGTAATTGGTAATTGATTTTCGGTCAGTTACAAATAAAAAATGTAATTGGCATTTGATTTTTTATCCAATTACAATTGTAATTTGTAATTTGTATTCAATTAATTACAAATTCGCCCTGCGTGTGACGTAACACTAGCCTACCTCTGTTTAGGAATTACAGCTGTAGTTTTAGTAGGTATTTGAAGATTTGAATTTTCGTCATTTATTTCAATTGTAATGAAAAGTAAATGACTACGTAAACGCGTGGTATAACTACGAGATAAGAAAATGATAATCAATTATTTTTATCTTCCAATTGGAGATATGAAAGTCGTTCCAACATGCCACGTTTACATAGATATAGGTACTATTTCGTCAATAAAGATGGAACGTCGTTTTTTGTTTGAAATTTTCAAATCTATAACCGAATTTGACCCAGCGACAAAAACAACATTTATCATTCGGAGTCCGGTGAAATTGCAATCATATTTTATAAAGAGATGAATTGAAATCGCCCAGTAGATCCTAATCTCAATTTATGCGTGACTCGACTCCGCAAAATATTCGTCAGGGATTGTTAGGATCTATTTCCAACATTAACGTTCTTATCAGTGTTCACTAGTTTAACGAATGAGGTTCAAAGGAACGGATTAGGAAGTCCTGAAGACGGTTGATTCGGGGGGTGAAATAAAGTCACAATTGTGATGTTATATTGATAGAGCCACGACGAACTCTTGAGCCCCTTTTTTTATTGTTAAAGAGTGGAAATACGATGCTCTGTAACACTGTACAAAGTGACTTAATTCGCGGCGAGAGTTCATGTGCGAACTATAGCTAGCCGGAGTCAAAATCGAACTGATTCCCGATCCATAGCTGGCGCACGAGAGTCGCGACTCGTGAGCCAGGACGGCTTTGTTTTGAAACATGACCGCGCCTTTACGTATCCTAATCATACCGCTCGCCTCGTAATCACGTCGGGTGATACGAACAATATAATCAATTTACTTATTACTAGTACTATCTCTAGGCCCTAGAGTGTTACAGAGGATATGTGAACTTAATTATTACAATAGTTTCATCTCTTCTTCCCGACATTAGTTCGAACCTGAAAACAAAAAACACATGGAAAAAATTGCTATCAATTGATCTTATAGATACACCTTCCACTTTATTCTTCAGTTCTCGAATGACCCATCTGGGTATCCACGTATCGAATGCTAACAAATATTAAGAGCTAATTGGTAGTCGGCATATCTGAGCGATTGGTCTCTTTATGGAGGTTTGAGCCGTTCGAACGGTCACGACGCGGACGTGACCGTCGCTACCCGGGTGGACTTGAGTGACGCGTGCCAATTCCCATTTTGAAGGGGGAAGCAAATTGTTTTTCAAGAGCACGAGTTCGTTTGTTTGAATCTCTGGGCTCGCGGTTTGCCACTTATTTCTCTGCTGCAAAGTATGCAGGTAGTCATGAGACCAAGCGCGCCAGATATGCTCTCGCATGGCTTGAACAAGTTGCCACCGAGAGAGACGATTTTCGTTGAGCTCGCATAATGATTGCTCCGGTACGCCTATAAGAGGTCGACCGATTAGAAAATGACCTGGAGTGAGTGCTTCTAAATCGCTCGGGTCGTCTTTCAGTGCGACGAGCGGACGAGAATTGAGGCAAGCCTCTATTTGACATAGTAATGTTGAGAACTCTGTCTGGGATAAGGTTTTGCTTCCGACAACTCGCTTTAAATGATGTTTAAAGCTTTTCACACCGGCCTCCCATAGACCCCCAAAATGTGGGGCGGCAGCGGGAATGAAATGCCAGGTTATTTCCTGCTCAATGAAATAATCGCGCCAGGATGGATCATTTCGGAGTGCGTGCAGAACTTGCGTCAACTCTCGATCCGCTCCTTTAAAGTTTGTGCCGTTGTCACTATATACGTCAGTTGGCAACCCGCGTCTGCTTACGAATCGTCGGAACGCGGCTAAAAACCCGGTTGTAGCACAGTCGTCTACATACTCTAGGTGTACAGCTTTCGTTGATAGACATACAAAAACGGCAACATAATATTTTCGCGATCGTTGTCCTCGCCCGACGACGGGAATCACTTGCATCGGGCCTGCGTAATCGACGCCGGTATGTGTAAACGGAGCTGATGGATTAACGCGAGGACTAGGCAGGTCACCCATAACTTGAGTCGCAGTTGTCGCACGTTCACGTACACAACGGATACACTTGCGTATGTGAGTTTTCACGATAGTTCGCGCCCCAAGAACCCAGAATTGCTGCCGAAGGCTTCTCAAGGTTAATTGTGTACCGCCGTGTAACGAGTATTGATGCGCATGGCTAACAATAAGTTCCGCAATTCGATGCCGTGGAATTATAATTGGGTATTTCTCATTGTGTGATAAAAATGAGTTTTTTAACCGCCCGCCAAGGCGGACTAGTCCATCTTTCCCAAGAGTTGGGTTCAGCGCGAGTATCGAACTTGATTTCGAAATCGGTAACTTGGCTTGCAATGCCTTTATTTCGTTTGAAAAAAAGAGCCGTTGTACCGACCGTATCCAAAATACTCGAGCTTCGCGTATTTCGCGTGACGTTAAATCGGATCGCAGCGGTACCCCCCCTGTTTTTTGAATACGGAGGTTTTGCACGAAACGCATTATATATGCGGTAACACGAAGTAATCGCGGCCAGCTAGAAACCTTGTGAATGAGATCCCACTCTTCTACTGGTTGCACGGTGTGGCAGATCGCGGTATTTTTTATCTCAGACATTATCACTGTGTGATAATCTGAGGCTTTGATGTTATTGTTTTCTCGCGATGACGGCCACATCGCGGAAGGTTGACTGAGCCAGGTCGGCCCAGCCCACCAAAGAGAATGTTGAAGGAGTTCTTCAGCGGAGATACCGCGAGAAGCGCAGTCTGCTGGATTCGATTTCGAATCGACATGTTTCCAGATCATTTCGGGCATGCGAGTTTGGATATCGGAAACGCGATTTGCTGTAAACGTTTTCCATTTTGACGGATGTTGACTGATCCAGGCTAACGCTACGGTGGAATCGCTCCATCCACAAACTGGTACGTGAGGCAAGTTCAGCGTGTCTCGCACAAACTTGAGGAGTTTGGTGAGTAATACTGCTGCACATAACTCCAAGCGCGGGATGCTTATCGTTTTTAACGGAGCTACTTTAGATTTTGCAGCTAGAAGACTGATTTGGATAGTATCGTAAGTGTGTAAGACTCTTGCGTATACTACTGCTCCGTAAGCTCGACTAGATGCGTCTGCAAAACCGTGCAACTCGATCGCTAAATTGTCAGGGTATTGTCCGGTCCATCGAGGTATCCGGAGGTTACTCAAGTGGTGCAGGTTCTGATAATACTCATTCCACGTAACTCGTAAATCGTCAGGAATTGGGTCGTCCCATTCGATCTTGCGCAACCAGAGATCTTGCATGAATATTTTGGCCGCGATAATTACGGGAGTTGCCCATCCTAACGGGTCAAACAATCTTGCGATGAACGATAGAACGGTTCGTTTCGTATGAGTGCTCGGTGGTAGTGACGTCGTTTGAAATTTGAATGAATCTTGATCGGGAAGCCAGGTTACGCCTAATACTTTAAGCGTATCAGTTTCATTCAAGGGATGATCGAAGGCTAACTCGTGATCACCCGCTGGAATGTCAGTTAATAATTCCCGTTGATTGGCGGCCCATTTTCGCGGACGAAACCCACCACGCGCACATAATGCGATCAGTTGAGAACGAGCTTCTCTGAGACTGGATAAATCGTCGGCACCGAATAAGATATCGTCGACGTAGATACAATTTTTCAGGATGTCTACTGCCACCGGAAAGTCGCTGCCTTCGTCGGTTGCTAATTGCTGTAACACGCGCATTGCAAGATAAGGTGCTGGGGCGGTACCGTACGTTAAAGTTAGTAGTCTGTAGACTAGGATCGGATGATTCTTTTCTGGCCGCCACAAAATCCGTTGATAATCGGCGTCGTCGCGATGAACACGGATCTGACGATACATTTTTGCTATATCTGCGGTGTAGACGTAACAATGCTGCCGCCACCGAAGAATAATAGCGGATAAGTCCGCTTGTAATTTTGGACCCGTTAAAAGATGATCATTCAGTGTAGTTCGGTTCGAGGTTTTACTCGAGGCATTGAACACCACACGGAGTCGCGTAGTCGAACTATCATCGCGCAGTACAGGGTGGTGTGGAATGTAAACCGGCGGATATCGGCAAATATCGGTATGTTTGACGACTTCCATGTGTCCTAGCGACTCATAGTCGTGGAGAAAGTGCGAATACTCAGCTGCGAGTTCCGGTTTATTATTTAATCTTCTTTCGAGGACGTCGTAAAGTTTCCGCGTTAGGGTGAGAGATTCCCCGATATCGATCGGAGGTCCGTCTCGAAACGGTAACCGCACGACATATTCACCCGTGTCAGTACGAGAATGGGTGCTATCAAAGTGTTCGGCGCACTGCAAATCCTCTTTTGTAAGAGGGCATTTGATGGGAACGTTTTCAACTTCCCACAGACTCTGCATAATACGGTCAGTGTCCGCAAAACTGACGCAGTTGAATACGGACGCGGTTGGACATTGACTGGGTTGTCCAGTACCCACAGGACCGGAGAGAATCCAGCCGAAAATCGTATGTTGTCCAGTGGGTGTGCCAACCGGACCTTGGCGTAAATCATTTAATAAGAGCGAACCGTATAAATCGGCGCCAATTAGAAGCTGAATTGGTTCGCCGCTATCGGGGTGTGGATCCGCTAGTGGTAAATCTTTTAAATGTGGTAAGGTACGAACGGACGTACTTTTGGTAGCTGCATAGGCAGTGAGTTTCTTGAATACGTAGGCGGTCATCGCTAACTTTGGTCCGTGACCATGACAAGGTTCTAACGTGAGCTGGAGGTGTGATTTTACCGTACCGCTGTATTGTTCACCGAATCCCGTTACATGCATATTTGCAGGATATCGTGTAGTTCTCAATGATTGAGCGACAGATTCGGAGACGAAACTATACAAAGAACCCTGGTCCAGAAGGGCGCGTAATTGGAGGGTACGACCTTCGTGGGTGCGTAACATAACCCACGCGGTTGCGAGAAGGACTTTAGTAAGTTGCATAGACCCTGAAGAGTGCATCGTGACCGCGGTCGAGGATGGATAATTGATGTTTTGCTGTGCAGCTAATTGACCGGTTAAAGCGCCAGAGGTTTCGGGGGCTGGTGCATTGGGCCCCGGTTGATTAGAGGAATGGGCGTTAGATGCCCCAGAAGTGTTATTGGTTGCCCATGACTCGCGGTGCAACAATGAGTGATGGGTTCGTTGACATTTTGTGCACCGTTGCTGATTCGGACACGTAGTAGGATAGTGTCCAGGACGGAGACAGTTAAAGCAGACTTTACTCTGCTTAGCAGTTTGCCCTCGCTGTTCAACGGATTGGCGTTTGAACACCGGGCAGTACGTTAAATAATGCGACGCGGAACATACTGGACATTTCTTGTTAGATACCGTAGTATTATTGACAGAAACTTTGTTCCTGTTATTATGTCGCTGTCCTGACGAAGACGCCGGCTGATTGGACTCTGGACAGCTCGGCTTTGCCGCTAATCCGCGGATTCGAATAGTTAGAAAATCGCGGATTTGTTTGTACGTGGGATATTCGGTAGAACTGCCCAAATGCATATTCCATTCATTACGCGTGTGCGCACTGAATTTTTGTGAGATCATATATACAAGTAAATCATCCCAAGAGTCAACGGAGCGTTGTAGATTGCTTAGCGCCGCGATTGAAGCAGTGACCGCGTCACGTAATGTTTTGAGTTCAGCGGCAGATTCGGTTTTCATTATCGGAAGGTCTGCGAACGAATGAATGTGAGCGTGAATGATTTCGCGTTTATTATCATACTCGTCTTTGAGTAATTTGCATGCGGCTTCATAATTACTGTCAGTGATTTTCAAATGACTGATGAGAAGCGCTGCTTCGCCTGTAACGCTTGACTTTAAATAATGCAGTCGTTGTGAATCGGACAACGCCTCATTTCTAGCAACTAACGACTCAAAGAGATCGTGGAAATTTTCCCATTCAATTAAATTCCCGGAAAATGTGGGAACCTGGATGCGAGGTAATTGAACGGATGGATGACCATCAGAAAGATTTGAAATTGTACTTTGATCGCTTGTAGCCGCTGGTTTTACCAGTGTTTCCGCTTTTCTTATATTAGTGCGTAATTCTGCTAACATATCGAACGTTGATACATAGTCTTCTTCGATGGAGAGAAATTCCTGTTTCGCGAAGTACTCATCTGTCACATCCGCTGTCCCTGCTGCTAGTTGTTGCAGTTCTATGTGAAGAGCCTTGCAGGTTTTCCAGAGATCCTCCATTTGATCGATCCGAGCTTGGGTACGCGTTAGCGTGAATTTTTCTTTTCCCATTTTTCGAAAGTTGGGAAGCACACGCGCGAGTATGTCTCGGTTCGAACGCTGTGCAATGAGAGCGTTTTGGAACGGAGTCGTCATGATTATGTCAGCTCACCACTTGATACCGATAATGACTATTTTACTGTTCAAAAAGGTATCACTCATGCATTCCGAATTATCCGAATTCTAAACGGTTCATCTATTACTGAGAAACACTGCCCTGTTCCTATTTGATAGTCACGATAGTCCTTTCTCAGTTTATGTTAACATTGTCAACAAAGGATCACACGCGACCGTGGTAAGTGTTCCGACGGGTTTTTTCTGCATGGATCTCGATACATGATCCGTTGCTCAAAGTTCACTGCGAGTGCGAGCGAGACACCCGATAAGTTCAACGTTTGCTGGAGCGAATTATAGATTTCGCCTAGCAACACCGATACCCCTGGATCGAGCGCCACTCGCCGTGAGTGCGAGGGAGAGATCCGATCGCAGGTTGAGTATGATGACGTGTCACTCGATTGTCTTCAAGATTGGTTTAATGATAACTCACGTTTCACACCGAAATTTACCCGGTTTTTGAGTGAATAATCCGCACCTTTTGTTGAATTTAGACCTTATCCGGCTCGAAGGACCATTCTAATGTTAGAAAACCTTCTATTTCCAACATTAACGTTCTTATCAGTGTTCACTAGTTTAACGAATGAGGTTCAAAGGAACGGATTAGGAAGTCCTGAAGACGGTTGATTCGGGGGGTGAAATAAAGTCACAATTGTGATGTTATATTGATAGAGCCACGACGAACTCTTGAGCCCCTTTTTTTATTGTTAAAGAGTGGAAATACGATGCTCTGTAACACTGTACAAAGTGACTTAATTCGCGGCGAGAGTTCATGTGCGAACTATAGCTAGCCGGAGTCAAAATCGAACTGATTCCCGATCCATAGCTGGCGCACGAGAGTCGCGACTCGTGAGCCAGGACGGCTTTGTTTTGAAACATGACCGCGCCTTTACGTATCCTAATCAGGGATTGTATTATACCCTGTATAAATGAGTTTTGAAACGCGTCGATGAAGTGAATATGGAGTTCTCATTCCTGATAGAACAGTCCATTGCAGATATTTGGTAGGTATACGCTACAAGTTTCAAATTTTCCTCCAAAGTAGCAGAAGTTCCTCTGGTTCCGATGTCTCCTCTGGCGTGCACTCTCATTTGACTTTCAGCGGAGACTGGAAGACGCTTGGCGGAGAGTGATTCTTGAAATGGATCGAGCGATACGCTTCGTCCGTCACATCCGGCCAGTCCTGAAAGAAATCTGGTCATTCAACAGCTGAGCCGAGAGAGTATCACGATTGGATACTAATGAGGATGTAGTTCGGGCACTAAAAGGCCCAAGATAATGCGATTGGAACTTGTCATCGGACCAAACCAACACCAAATATAACACAATAGGAGTTTACTCGGACTGCTCTTTTTCTGGAGTTCTCAATTGATGCGCAGCCTTTTACAAATCTTAGATCATCACCAAAACTAATTTTACCCTACGTTTCAGATTTCAAAATGTAACTGGCGATGAGCTTTTTTAGGTCTGGTCACCGAATCCAGGTAAATTACTTTCATATTTGTGAAAAAATAACAAATAAAAAGTGCCTTTTTGGGGGAAATGATTGTTTCAAACTTCATTTTTTAGAACCTTTTCACCGTACAACAAATATCTCGCGTGAGTCTACTCTTCTTTTTGTTCTGATATTGAAAAAAAAAAGTAGAGATTGCTGTAACTCCAGTTCTTCCTCTCCAGTACCAATTCCAGTAGAGGGTTCTTCGGAGGCCTTTACGATGCATCGCATTGAATGTTCAGCTTATATGGATTAGATATTGTGGGTTTTTTTTCTTAGTTTTGGATGTAAAAACTTGTGAGAAAAAGTTGGCATCGGTACAGTGTCAATTATAGAAAATAGTTCCGAACTACATCCGTGAAAGATAATAAAAAAAAAAAAATCAAAACAAAAAAGAGAGAACCGTCACCATCTTTTTGACCAGCTGGCCGAGTCGACATCAAACCTATTATTCCTCGAATTTGGTGAAACTCCATATCCAGCGGGGCAAAGACGACTCCTTCGATACTGATTCTAACTGGCCTTGTAATTCGTGTTGTCAACTACTACGCCCCATTGGAGTCGGTGGTCGTGGAGTTTGGTCGAGGAAATCTGAAAGCAATTAGCGTCACATGAATTCATTTTCACTTCATTAGTACTATCTAACGTTGCGGAATGGATATTAGCATCCGATTCGTAAATTGGACTTTTGTCGGATGTGACGAAGAGAAAACCGGGATCTACGAACGTTTGCGTTTACACGCCTCCAATGCTTTACATTATTTTATCCATTTATTGGAAATTTGAATTACTCTCGAGACCAAGGATAGTGGTCGTTGTATGCCTGTACAACGGAGCGGCGTGCACTGTATCCAGCCACCTCACGCATCTTCGCAGCTGGTCTCAGTGGGTATTCCGGTGGGGATTGGTAGAAGCGCAACCACGCAGCGGTTCAAGATTCAGCCTGAACCTGTCCGCGTGTGCAGTGGTTCCCGAAAGGTTTCGAAAGCTGTACACAGACGAACGATATTCAATCAGTATATGTATATGTATAACTTTGAACTCTAGAATAATGATAAATTTCCCTCTCTACAAAAATGAAGGCCTTCGGCAATTTTTGACACTATGGTAACCCCTCTTTGAGGAAATAAATTCAATTGAAAATAGGTGGCAAAGCTGATATACCGTCAAACGCTTGAGCTGTAGATATATATTCATTGCATTTTTGAAATCAGTATAATTTGAAAACAGCCCGCTCCCTAGCCCCCAGCGCGTGCCGTATAGAACTCCTGCCCCCGCCCCCACCAGCCCAAAATAACCCATCTAAGGATCAAACCTACCCTAACCTAATTTCAACCACTAGCGTATATTCATTTGTTCACTTACCGCTGAAATGATTCTCCTCTGGCTGTCGCAACGAAAATTCGGTCGGCTGGCTTCGATTTCTCACTTCAAATAACAAGAAGAAGACAATACTTCGCGACCATTTGTATCACTGACAGTTGATGGTTCGCGCGCTCTGCTCGAGGCACATGCACATCTGTGCACGTCTGGTGGTGACGACCGCGAGCGCGCCATCTCGCGAGGAATACATCCTACTACGCTGACGATATCGTCAGCAAAGATAGTCCAGAATTGTTGTGTCTCGGTGGGGCGTCGCCAAAAAGTAGGTTCCAAAATGAGGCTCAAACGGACGCGAGATACCGAAAAACAATTATATCGTTCGCTTTGTTCAGTTCCACAGTGTGCGACGAACAGAAAATTTTACTGCCCGAGACTAAGGATACTTCAACAATTCAACAAACAGGCGAGCATCTAGTCCCGAGCGGCCATTTTTTTACACAATTTCGGCGATAATATTTTGCAAAAAAAAATTTTTTTCCGATTACCACGCGTTTCTTCATCTGCGTAAGTACGTAACAGCATAATATATCGAACGCCTGAACGAAAACCCGTTCTGGACCTTCCTCGCGGAGTACCGAGCAATAAAAAGATTTTGGGTAAAAACGCACCCTACTTTACCGACATTCGACTTATCACACCCCGTTAATGTAGCATTGTTATTATTTCACGAAGAAGGTAGATTTTTAACCCGCGGGTTCGAAGCACAAGAGTAAGGTGGTCGAAATAAATTATTTAAAAAATAAAAAATACTTAATAATTTATATTTAAATTTATATATATATATTTATATATATATATTAAATTTATATATTATATTTATATATATATATATATATATGTATATATATATATATATATATATTAAATAATTGTAACCACAGAGAAAATTCGAGAACAAAATAAAATGAACGAGGAAATGGAAAATTTAAATTGTGGTGGTATTTCGTTGTGCAGAAGTGGTGCGATATTTAGCAACAACGCAATAGCTTTTTAAATGCGTTTATGCGAACAAAA
Organism: Euura lappo; assembly: GCA_018257835.1. Classification (NCBI taxonomy): domain Eukaryota; kingdom Metazoa; phylum Arthropoda; class Insecta; order Hymenoptera; family Tenthredinidae; genus Euura; species Euura lappo. The sequence continues at coordinate 40,668 of JAEUYN010001119.1, forward strand.
AACGAACCGGAAGTAGGCCACGAATCGTATGTTCAGACAAATTGTTTCCTCCAATGTGCTTATTTTGCTTATTTATTGTTCTAGAACCGATTGACAGTAAGAAATAAATTATTTCAGCCGTGACTATAAATTCGTCCGGGAAGAAGTGGAGCTTCCTCGATTTGATTATTATCATTTATTTTTTCCACGTAATACCTAATTCACGGTGAATTTATCTCGATTGTGATTTTTTTTCTTTTAATTTTTTGATTGAAAAATCTGAAATGAAAACAGCTAAAAGAAAAATTTTGCGCATTATGCGATTTGGGTAAAAAAAATTTAATTCTGACAAAATTTTTTGGAATGCATCAGATTTTTCGGTCATGGCTATCGAGATGTTGAAAAGAAAAAGAAAAAAATTCTTCACGCGCCTAAATCGATTTTGAAAAATCTAAAAAAAAAAATCCAAATGCTATTTAGGGTCGTAAGAATGATACAAACAAAAATCACGGACTTGATCCGAGAAGTCGAGGGTCATCTTCCGGTCGATTTGACATGGAATGTCCCATATTCAAGTAACCAGACATACCCCGCGATCGGATGGAGTTATCGATGTCTTCATTTTTGTTCAAACCGGATTTTCAAAAACCGCAAAGATATTCGAAAAATGTTGAGGCTATGCAACGTTAATCTGTGATGCACTGTTAAGTTGGAAAACATTGACAACTGGAAAGCATTCGAAAAAAAAATCAGAGAAGCGTATCGGCGCTAGAACTACAACATGAAACCTACGGATCAAAATCTCCCGCCAAAAACTGTTTACTTTGGGATTTTCGTACTTCAAAATCGTATCTTCCTCCACATTTTAATTCGCAGGGCTGTTGATTTTTTCACATGTTCAAGAAAGCAGCCCGAACAAACAGGCATGGCATTTCGACTTGCGAATTTTTTTTTCAAATCGCATATTTGATAACACGGGGATACATTCGAAAAGTCCTGAGACTCTGAAAGATTATTTGTTGACAAAAATGGTTAGTGAAAAAACGAGGCCTCTTCATGACATCATTCCTTTCTAGATATCATCCACAGGTGCTGGTCTAATTGCGGAAGGCAAGACTATTTTCATAATAAACACTGTTTTTATTGATTCTACCCAATCACAGAACACCCATAAAAGTCGAAAAAGAAACATTTTCTCGAACTCTGAAACAGTGCCATCTTGAATGGTAAGCGCTGAGAGTCGTGGTGCTGTTTTCATCACTTATGCCCAGTTTCACGATTGTGGGGTAAAGTGTACCTCGGGAGTATCGTTCAATTGTTTCACATCACATGCATGTGTGATGAATGTGTGTACCAAACAATTGAAATTCACCCCCGCGGTACACTTCACCGCACGTTAATAAAACCGGGCATAGGTGCGTCTTTTTTCGCGTACCCCTTCTAAACAGTACCAAACACTTCGAGTGAATAATAATATTCTCTCTCCCGAATAATAATATTTGCAAAATAGCGCCCCCCCCTCCCAGTCACCGCACCGGTGACCTGACTATAATAAATAAATGATAATTTCCATTAAGAATAATTTGATTTACTAACCAAAACGCCCCCTGGTGCAATGCCACACCAAATGTTCAGGCTCCACCTGACTTGGAAGCCGCGCGGTCGTGCCAGTTCGGGATTTTCTTCAGCCCACTCGTGCCAGTTATGTGAGTTGAAAACCCCCTCTCGGGTGAAATGGCACTCGTCCGTAAAAATTATGTTTTTCACGAAATTCGGGTCCTCTGCGTGTTGGTCGAAGAGCCAACGGCAAAATCGGAGCCGACGCGGCAGATCTTCGGCCCGCAGGTCCTGTACCGGGGTGTAATGGTACGGGTGTTGTTTTTCATCCTTCAAAACTCTCTGGACTGTCGTGGGTGCCATCTCCAGCATTCGAGCTACTTCTCTGATGCTCCTCCTGCCATCTTGTCGCACCGCTCGCAGTACGGCTTCTTCGTTCGCCACAGTTCGAGCATTTCTTGGCGCCCCGAGACCAGCACCTCGAAGATTAGGGACGAGATTTCCATTCATGTAGGTTCTGTCCACCAGGTCACGAATAACATTCGCAGAGGGATGACGACGATTTGGGAACCGCTGAGCATATTGCCTGCTAGCTTCAGCGGCGTTGCGGCCACACTCTCCCCACATAGCAAAAATTTCCGCGTATTCCCTTACATCATAAAGATTGGCCATTTTCAGAAGAACACGCGAAGACAAACACAAGTTGAGAAGACACAATTGTTGGAAATCAGTACAACGGGAGCAGGACGTTTAGGCGCCGCCACTTTGGCGTCGGACGATTCGGCGCCACCACTTCGGCGCCAGCCGATTCGGCGTCGTGGACGTTTGGGCGCTTGGACGTTTCGGCGCGAGATTTTATGGCGCGTGGACGTTTCGGCGTGAGGCGTTTCGGCGCTAAGACGTTTCGGCGTGAAGCGTTTCGGCGCTGAGACGTTTTGGCGTCAGGCGTTGAGGCAGTGAGTGCCTAGACTTTTTTCGCGGATATATCTGATCTATTTTCCAAACATTAAATAAAAATTCACTTCGGAAATACTCTGTGTTGAAAATATTCTGAACTTCAAAAGTTCTAGAACATGATTCACCGCTCCCAAAACATTTCATGGTGAAATACTCTTGGGGCGAAATGTGGTGTAAGTTATTATCTCTGTATCTTTACTATGTACTTGCTATCATGAATTGATCCTGTTGGTTATATATCACTACGTGTATTTTCTGCATAACACGCATACAGGCAGATTTGACATAGATAGGTTTTTATATTACTGTAACTACGAGAACAGTCGTGTCGATCTCTTCAATACTCGACGTTTGTTGATGTTTACCTCCGCGAGAGAAACATCATGCTTGACTTTGTATACAAATATGCACAATACCTGAGACTCCGCCGACATTCTTTTGTATCTGTGTATTCAATTACTTTCGTTGCTCTTACGTTAGTCTTGTGTGAGCATTTGATGACAGCGGTGAACTGGTTAGTGCAGTAAAATGACAACGGAATTACTTACTACACGAGGAAAGCCAAAATTAATCGACGAGGGGTATTTGTATACCTTTGACCAATGGAGCAAGTGCAAGGAAAAAAAGTTCTGGCGGTGTAGTAAAAAATCAGATGGCTGTAAAGCTCGCGTTCATACGTCCGCAACCACTAATCAGGTATGTATGATTTAGTGTGGTAAATTACTAGCTACTAGAAGGCGTTGTTCCTCATTCGCTCGCTTCGCTCGCTCACTCGGTCGGAAGAGAGCGTTGTTCCTCACTCGCTTCGCTCGCTCGGTTGTCAGTGGTATTTCAAATATTTTGGAAGTGTATACTATCACGCTGTGCAATTGAAATCGGTAGAGGATTGAATAACGATACTGCCCACTTTTAGCGTTTGATTATTAGGTGGAAGACCATGGGGTGTCAATGAATTCATGAATTCTATCGGGAGAATATTACTCATATCAGTATTATCTTCATCTTCACCTGTACGGACACTCATTTATTCTACTCCAACAATTTTTATTTTGGACATTATTTCATTGTTTATGGCAATGACATCCACATTGGTTTCAGCTAATATAACCTTTCCATAATTTGGGGGATCTTGAGGATCGACGCTCTCTCCAAATATTACTCGCACAATTTCAACATTCGAGCAGAATTTCGTGTAAATGTATACAACTCCGTTGTGATGTTTAAAAGAATCGCCAAATACACCATCCACAACCCGCAGAAGCCAGTGTTGCGAATCTGTTTGTCCATCAGAGGCGCCAAGGTTGCCCTACAATGACAAGTATACGGATTGATTCCATAGGCTGCGTATTTTCACACACGCCTCTGAAATTTGTGTTCTACTTCCACGGCTAACTGGTAAAATTTGCCGAGAATCCCCAGAAATTATGACTATTTTACCACCGAATGGTTCGTTACATTCGTATACATCTCTAAACATACGGTCAACAGCCTCCAGTGCGTACTAAGAGGCCATTATCATTTCATCCTAGATCCTGACTTTCGCATCTCGAATGTGCAACCCTTGTGCAGAATTCGATTTAATATTGCACGTTAAGCATTCATTTAATTGTAACGGCAGCTTGAGAGTAGAGTGTGCAGTTCTTCCTCCTTTCAATAAATTCGCTGCGATTCCAGTCCATGCTACAGGCAACACTATCAGACCCATACTTCCCGATGAAGTTATGATATAAATACGTGAATAACTTTTTCCGCTGTCACCCGGACCATCCAAATAAATGCACTTATCAGATCCTTCGCAACGTACAGCACGCATAACTGCGTCATATACAATACGTTGATCTTTCGTTGAACTATTAACTAATGTTCCCACTATCTGTTCGATAGCAGTGATGTTTTCGTCATTGTCTGTGACACACGTAAATATGTAACCTTCTGTTAAGTCTAGTGAATTGAACTTTTGCAACGTGAATCTACGAAATACGAGTATTTCATTGATCACCCGCAAGGCCTATTCGTTTGTTTCATTGTATTCATTTTGATCGACCAACTCGTATTTGTATTTTTATTGCGCATGCTTGAAAAAGTTTCTTGTTTCGCCGTGCGGAGCGTGTATATTCTAGCACTTTTCTGACGTTTACGTCGTCAATGGCAACGTAACACGCCGGACCTGCGCACTTCGTTTTGCGCAGATCCAGCGTGCACAACAAGATTCTTGTCGCGCACGGCGTGCAAACAAGAAACTTTTTCATACATTTGTAATAAAAAATACTGTTAACTGTACTATTTTCAAACGATGCGCGTGCATTAATTGACATGTCGAAAACACATATGCATATACGCAAACAGCCTACACATATCTTTCGGATACACGATCCTTCATCTCAACAGTTGTCTCATTCTTCGTCACCAGTAACTAACTTTCGCGCTACAGTTGCCCCAAAAAGGATGAGTATATCGTACCTTCGTCAGTTCGCCAATCATATGATTGTGATCCCCGAAGACGTAATAACAACGATCTCAAATAATAACGCTCTGTTTTTTTTTTTTGGGAATCACGAAATACATTCTGCTCAGTACAGCTTTCGCAAATTTCTTTCATTTTGTCCACTTCGTGTTATTCTTAATAAACATACAATGATTCGGAATTTCGCAGTACAAATACTAACGTGCTTCCACATTGGTCTTGTTGAGATTTAGCCACGCAAGCAACGTTCGTTGTTTATAAGCATAACAGATAATATCAGTCAAGTGACGAAACATCAGGTTTCAAAGCCGTTATGACGAATTGTTCATTATAATATCCAGAAATATTAGTAAAGTCACGAAACATCGGAATATATAGCAGACATGACAAATTGTTGATAATGATATTGATAATAACCGGGAAGGCAACGAAAAGTTGGAATGTATAATAGACATGACGAATTATTGATATAATTAATAAATAATTACTACCTACTACCTACTACCCGCCATACCCGAGTGGGTATGTCCCCAGAAGCTACTTAAAGCTTGTGCGGGGCGAGGGAGGGGATGGTTAGTGATCATCATTATACGTCTGCAGCCGTCTTAAGGCGTTCTATAGAAACACCCGCATTCGCACGAGGGGCAAGGGAAACTGCAGAAAACCCGCCCGGGTGTAGCCGACCTCAGGAAACGATACCGACACTAAACTCGCTGCAGGCTGCCGGTTTTCGGCGTGACGACTGAAAAACGGCGTGGCCTGACTGACGACGAGTAGTGGGATCGAACCCTCGATCTCCCGCTCCGTAGTCGCACACGCTAGCCGCGCGGCTACCACGGTCGGCATAAATATAATATCAACAAATATAAATATTGATAATAACCGGGTAGGCAACGAAAAGTTGAAATGTATAGCAAACATGACGAATTGTTGATAATAATATTGATAAAAACCGGGAAGGTGACGAAAATTTGACATATATAGCAGACGTGACGGTTTGTTGATAATAATATTGATAATAAGCGGGAAGGAAACGAAAAGTCGAAATGAATAGCAGACATGACAAATTGTTGATAATGATATTGATAATAACCGGGAAGGCAACGAAAAGTTGAAATGTTTAATAGACATGACGAATTGTTGATATAAATATTGATAATAACCGGGTAGGCAACGAAAAGTTGAAATGTATAGCAGACATGACGAATTGTTAACAATAATATCGAAAAATCCCAGTAAAGAAACGAAACATCGGGATTTGTAGCCGGCATGGCGAATTGTTTGTAATCATATTAAAAATTGTCAGTCAAGTAACGAAACATCAGCATTTGTAGTAGGCATAACGAATTGTTTAAAATAATATCAGAAAATATCAGTCAAGTAACGAAAAATCAGGATTTAGAGCCGGTATGTCAAATTGTTTATGATAATATCAAAAAAATATCAGTCAAGTAACGAAACATCGGGATTTATGGCCATCATGTCAAATTGTTTATAATAATATCGAAAAATATCAATCAAGTAACGAAACATCGGGATTTATAGCCAGGATGTCGAATTGTTCATATTAATATCGAAAAATATCAGTCGAGTAACGAAACATCGGGATTTATAGCTGGCGTGTCGAATTGTTTCTAATAATATCGAAAAATATCAGTCAAGTAACGAAACATCGGGATTTATAGCCGGCATGTCGAATTGTTTATAATAATTTCGGAAAATATCAGTCAAGTAACAAAACATCGAGATTTATAGCCGGCATGTCGAACTGTTTATAATAATATCGAAAAATATCAGTCAAGTAACGGAACATAGGAATTTATAGCCGGCATGTCGAATTGTTTATAATAATATCAAAAAATATCAGTCAAGTAACGAAACATCGGGATTTATAGCCGGCATGACGAATTGTTCATAACAATATCGAAAAATATCAGTCAAGTAACGAAACGTAGGAATTTATAGCCGGCATGTCGAACTGTTTATAATAATATCGAAAAATATCAGTCAAGTAACGGAACATAGAAATTTATAGCCGGCATGTCGAATTGTTTATAATAATAATATCGGAAAATATCAGTCAAGTAACGAAACATAGGAATTAATAGCCGGCATGTCGAATTGTTTATAATAATATCGGAAAATATCATTCAAGTAACGCAACACAGGGACTTATAGCCGGCATGTCGAATTGTTTATAATAATTTCGGAAAATATCAGTCAAGTAACGAAACATCGAGATTTATAGCCGGCATGTCGAATTGTTTATAAAATTATCGAAAAATATCAGTCAAGTAACGAAACATAGGAATTTATAGCCGGCATGTCGAATTGTTTATAATAATATCGAAAAATATCAGTCGAGTAACGAAACATAGGAATTTATAGCCGGCATGTCGAATTGTTTATAATAATATCGAAAAATATCAGTGAAGTAACGAAACACAGGGATTTATGCCGGCATATCGAATTGTTTATAATAATTTCGGAAAATATCAGTCAAGTAACAAAACATCGAGATTTATAGCCGGCATGTCGAATTGTTTATAATAATATCGAAAAATATCAGTCAAGTAAGGAAACATCGAGATTTATAGCCGGCATGTCGAATTGTTTATAATAATATCGAAAAATATCAGTCAAGTTACGAAACATCGGGATTTATAGCCGGCATGACGAATTGTTTGTAACAATATCGAAAAATATCAGTCAAGTAACGAAACATAGGAATTAATAGCCGGCATGTCGAATTGTTTATAATAATATCGAAAAATATCAGTCAAGTAACGAAACACAGGGATTTATAACCGGCTTGTCGAATTGTTTATAATCATATCGAAAAAGATCGGTCAAGTTACGAAACATCGGGATTTATAGCTGGCGTGTCGAATTGTTTATAATAATATCGAAAAATATCAGTCAAGTAACGAAACATCGAGATTTATAGCCGGCATGTCGAATTGTTTATAATAATATCGGAAAATACCAGTCAAGTAACGAAACATCGGGATTTATAGCCAGCATGTCGAATTATTTATAATAATATCGAAAAATATCAGTCAAGTAACGAAACATCGGGATTTATAACCGGCATGTTGAATTGTTTATAATAATATCGAAAAATATCAGTCAAGTAACGAAACATAGGAATTAATAGCCGGCATGTCGAATTGTTTATAATAATATCAAAAAATATCAGTCGAGTTACGAAACATCGGGATTTATAGCTGGCGTGTCGAATTGTTTATAATAATATCGAAAAATATCAGTCAAGTAACGAAACATCGGGATTTATAACCGGCATGTTGAATTGTTTATAATAATATCGAAAAATATCAGTCAAGTAACGAAACGTAGGACTTAATAGCCGGCATGTCGAATTGTTTATAATAATATCGAAAAATATCAGTCAAGTAACGAAACGTAGGAATTTATAGCCGGCATGTCGAATTATTTATAATAATATCGAAAAATATCAGTCAAGTAACGAAACGTAGGAATTTATAGCCGGCATGTCGAATTGTTTATAATAATATCGAAAAATATCAGTCAAGTTACGAAACATCGGGATTTATAGCTGGCGTGTCGAATTGTTTATAATAATTTCGAAAAATATCAGTCAAGTAATGAAACATCGAGATTTATAGCCGGCATGTCGAATTGTTTATCATAATATCGGAAAATACCAGTCGAGTAACGAAACATCGGGATTTATAGCCGGCATGTCGAATTGTTTATAATAATATCGAAAAATATCAGTCAAGTAATGAAACAGGAATTTATATCCGGCATGTCGAATTGTTTATAACAATATCGAAAAATATCAATCAAGTAACGAAACACAGGGATTTATAGCCGGCGTGTCGAATTGTTTTTAATAATTCCGGAAAATATCAGTCAAGTAACGAAACATCGACATTTATAGCCGGCCTGTCGAATTGTTCATAATAATATCGGAAAATATCAGTCAAGTAACGAATTTATATCTGTTTTGACGATTTTTATCAGACAAATCGGATAATAGTTATGGTAATGATCGTAATGATAATGATAATAATAAGAATGATAACAATAATAATAAAAATAATAAATAATAATGTAATACAGTATTTATATAAAGATTCACTGATGATAATAATAATGATATATTGATCCAGTAGAAGGGCTATGAGAGTCCTGGGGACAAACAGGGTAAGTCGTGAACTTCTTTACCGACGTGGTAGAATTTTTTTAATGCTGTACCGACACTCGAGAACTGACGTTTGTCGACCGTGATCATTACTATATCGACACTCGAGAACTGATTGTCCATCGATCGTGATCCTATTAATTATAAATGCTTTACCGACACTCGAGAAGTGACCGTACATCGACAAGTGGAGCGTGACTGTCTGCGGGTCCATCGACCGAGATCGGTGACCACGTGGGGCGTGGTCGCAGACGTAAACAAACCTATCCGTCTGCTCTACGCTCGATGTCGATTGTGATCTACAACAAGTTCCGACCCGGCGGGAGATCGTTGCTCTATCGTGATCAGGGTAACATGAGGCGTTCTGTTTTTGTTTATACGAGTATGAATGAATCTGCCCACTAAACATTATTTATATGTGAACGTAATCAGGTACAGTACTGAGGAGAAATCCAATGGCCTTGTGCCCTTCATCAGTAAAAGTTATGCAGCTACACAGGCCGCATAATGTGCAGGAGGTAGGAATATCTCTGCTGGAGGTGGGGAATGTAATGATTTTTTTTTGATGTACCGAGTCTTGCTGTACGACTTTCCAACTTCTTGAATCACTTTACTGTGTCGCGTGCTCGTGCCACCATGAGCAGAACTCTCAGGCTTTTTAGAACTTTGGAACATAATTTGACCCGAACGTCAGAATCTTTTGCGGAATTATCCATCGCGCAACGAGAGCAATGGTTTCTCCACTGCAATCAGGCTATAAAATTGCTCGAGGAAGCATCGAAGTGCAATGTGTCGGTATACTTGAAACAAAGTTTCATTGCTCAAACAGCGCGCCTGGAAGGTTTAATTGTGGTAGCAAGAAATTTACAGCCCACCGGGGGTGCGATCGGGGACAATTCTGAACAATTGCAATGGAAAGATCTGCATTCCGCGTTTCAACGGAGAATTTTGACGGGAGTGGTGATCAATGTGGCGTTTATCGATCCAAAATTATTTCTTGACAATGCCAGGTTGGTTGTAATCCAGAGGATCGGTGAAGCAATTACCGAACACCAGTGTGTGAAAGTGAATACTTGTTTGTACGGACAATTTTTGCTGCGTGAGAACAAGGACGTGAAGAGTTTCAACACTTCAAACTTCCAATTGTTTGTCAATGATGATTTGACGGAGTGGTATAATGTGAACGTACGTGATTCGATTTTAAAACAGCTTGAAGAATTTCAAGAGAGAGACAGTGGTTGGGCTTTACACAGGATTCTGAATTTGATGATAAATGTCAATCGTTGCGAACCTTTGACTGGATCGGGTTGCGTTGAGTTGCCGAAATTTGTGAGGAACAAAAAAGCTGTCGTTAACGTTAACTCCAAAGATGGTGCTTGTTTTGCGTGGTCGGTTGTGGCCGCGTTGTATCCTGTAAATTCCGATGTTAGCAAAGTCAGATCGTATCCTCATTACACCGACGTTTTGGAGTGGACAGGTCTTCAGCTTCCCATGACTTTGAAACAGATTCCGCGATTCGAAAGTATCAACTCGGTGTCCGTGAATGTTTTCGTAATCGATATGAAAAAAATTGTCCCGCTCCAATTGACCAAGCGGAAAATGGAGAAACACGTGAATCTGTTGATGATTGGAAGTACAGACGACGCGCACTTTTGCTGGATAAAGAATTTGTCACGATTAATTTCCCCACAGCTGTCATTTCACAATGGACGAGTTTATGTTTGCGATCGATGTCTCCATGTTTTTTACACTGAAAATAAACTACAGACTCATTCGATCGACTGCGAAACAATGAACGATTGCAGTATAAATTTGCCATCGCCGGAAAAAAATATCCTGAAATTTAAGAATTATAATCGTCGGGAACCCGTACCGTTTGTGATTTATGCGGATTTCGAGTGCCTGTTGAAGAATGTTCACCAAGACGGGGCATCGGACGAAGAGGACTCCATACCGCAAGCCTATCAGAAGCACATAGCCTTCAGTGTTGGTTATTACCTCAAGTGTTCATATGATTCGTCGCTCTCGCGTTACGAATTTTATCGCGGATGCAACCCCGCGGAGTGGCTGGTTACACGACTGCAGGATATAACCGCTGAGATACAACACGCGTACGAGACAATAGTGCCGATGAATGATCTAAGTACGCGCGAATTACAGGAATTTCGATTGATCGAAAAGTGTCACATTTGTAGCGGACTGTTCTGGCCGCAGGACATTAGAGTTCGGGATCATTGCCATTTCACGGGAAAATATCGAGGCCCCGCTCACCAGCATTGTAATTTAAATTACCAAAGTGAGAAAATTATTCCAGTGGTTTTTCACAATTTGACCGGATACGATGCGCATTTTATTGTTAGAGAATTGGCCACACTTTTTGTCGGTCAAGTCAACGTAATTCCGCTGAACAAAGAAAAATACATATCTTTTTGCAAATATATAGGTGCGTTCCAATTGCGTTTTATCGATTCGTTCAAATTCCTCGACGCGTCTCTGGACAAATTGGCGTCATATCTCCCGCCTGACCAATTGACGATTCTCCGGAAAGAATTTGAAATTTATGCACCTGAAAAGATGCAATTGCTCTTCAAGAAAGGTGTTTTTCCCTACGACTGGTTGGATTCGACGGAGAAATTGAGCGCTGAATCTTTACCGTCTCAAGAGGAATTTTACAATTGTTTAAACGATTCGGAAGTGACTCAGCAAGATTACAATCACGCGAAGAATGTGTGGCGTGAATTTGATATCAAAACGATGGGTGAATACAGCGATTTGTATTTAAAAACAGACGTGCTCCTGTTAGCGGATGTATTTGAAAATTTTCGTAAAAACTGTATCACATATTATTCGTTGGACCCCGCTCATTATTACACGATCCCTGGTCTTGCATGGGACGCTATGCTTCGTATCACAAGAATTAAATTGGAATTGTTTACCGATATAGATATGGTACTGTTCGTAGAGCGGGGTATTCGCGGCGGGTTGAGCCAGTGTTCCAACAGATACAGTAAAGCTAACAATCGTTTTAGTCCAAATTATGACGCTAATCAACCCCCAAAGTATCTTATGTATTTCGATGTCGTTAATCTGTACGGCTGGGCGATGTCGCAGTATCTTCCGTATCGGAATTTCAGCTGGATGACAGAACCGTCTTTAGATGTGAATTCCATCGCCGACGACTCGCAATACGGATATATTCTGGAGGTAGATCTGGAATATCCGCAGGCTTTGCACGATTTGCATCGCGATTTACCCTTTTGTCCGACGCGCGAAAAAGCTCCGGACACCAAAGAATCCAAACTTTTGGCAACGGTTGAAAACAAGGAGCGATACGTGCTGCACTACCGAACTCTCAAACAGTGTTTGGCCCATGGATTGATTTTGAAAAAGATTAATCGAATTTTAAAATTTGAACAAAAGCCGTGGCTACGTAAATATATAGAGGTCAATACACGTCTACGTGCAACATCTCAAAACGTTTTTGAAAAAAATCTGTTCAAATTGATGAACAACGCGGTGTTTGGTAAGACTATGGAAAACGTGCGTAATCACATCGACATTCGATTAATCACCAAGTGGGAAGGACGATTCGGTGCAAAAGCGTTAATTGCTAAGCCGTCTTTCCATCGCGGAACTTTTTTCTCCGAGAATTTTATGGCCATTGAAATGCGCAAACTCGAAGTAACATTTAATAAACCAATTTACGTAGGCATGAGTATTTTAGATATTTCAAAAACTCGCGTCTACGATTTTCATCACAGTTACATGTTGAAGGAATTTGGTGATCGGTGTAAATTAATGTACACGGACACGGACAGTTTGCTTTACGAAATTCAATGCGAAAATATTTACGATCTGATTGCACGCGATGTGGATAAGTTTGATACCAGCGATTATCCGACGGACAACGTTCACGGAATTCCTCTACGGAACAAAAAAGTTCCCGGACTAATGAAAGACGAGTATTTAGGCGTAGTTGTGGAAGAATATGTAGGGCTGCGAGCAAAAATGTACGCGTTACGCATCGGCGGGAAAGAGGAGAAACGATTGAAGGGAATTAAAAAAAATGTCGTTCAACGTTGCATCACGTTTGACGATTATTTAAATTGTTTGCGCACTTTGACGATCCACAAGCACTTACAGCAATCCTTGCGCTCTCACATGCACGTTGTGTATTCGACCAGTGAGATAAAAGTAGCCCTGAGTCCGTACGATACTAAGCGATATTTGATTCCTAATTCAACCGATACCCTACCCTGGGGTCACTACGCTATACCTGAAAAAGAATGAAAGGAATATTTCCCAGAAAAAAAATTAGACTGTACATTGTACTGTATTATTTATTGATCAATGTATCAAATAAAAATGATCTTTATGAATAATTTTACAATTTATTTGTTTTGTTGATCCACGAGTTGTGTGACGCATCCATCCCGTACCATTTCACGTAAACTTTGTTCCCTTTTCGACGCAAAATTTTCTCCACCAGATAAACATCGGGAAACTTGACAGGTTTTATTTCTTCAGAATAAAATGAACCGAGAATCGGAGCACCTCGACTGTCCTGAATGAGGTAAGTCGTCGGATTGGTGTTTTGAATTTTTTTAATTTCAAACACTTCGGCGGACCAGTTTGGTGTGAACCCTCGTGCAAACACAGCTTTATACTTGTTTATGCGTACTTTGTCGCCGACGTGATACTTCGCAGGCTTGGCAATTTTGATATTACTGTATACAGTGGTTAACAATTTCTTGGCAATCGCAGGCGTAACTTTTGAGGGCGGCATTCCGATGGTTCGATGTATTCGTTCGTTGTACTCCTTCACGAGCCTGGGGAGTAGGTCAAGCCACTTGTAGGAACCGTTGAGCGAGAATTGTTGCCACATGTTGTTTTTTAACGTTCTGTTCCATCGTTCCACCACCGAGGCTTTCATAACGCTGTACGTCGAATAATGATTGATGTCGTATTTCTTCATCAGACCTTTGAAACTGGAGTTGTAGAATTCTTTACCGTTGTCGGTCTGCAGGTTTGCAGGCTTCCGACCGCGTTCAACGATCTCTCGGAATGCGCTTGTAACATCTTGAGCGTTTTTACTTTTCAGCGGAGCGGCCCACCCATACTTTGACAGAACATCAATTACTGTGAGTATGTACTTAAAACCTTTGTTGACTGTCGCGTACGGCAACATCTCGACCAAATCTGCCTGCCAGAGGTCGTCAAACCCCCGGACGATGACTCTTCGCCGTGGGTAGATACGCCGCGCCGGTGCGTGAAGTTCCCGCACAACTTGTATTTTTTCTCTGCTCATTCTTGTTTGCGTGTGCCCTGACGATATACTGTACGCATATAATTTTCAAATAGCGTATCCACGTACTCTTTGGTGGTTGCGTCATTCGGCGCAGTCGGTGTCTTCAGGCGTCTCAGAATTTTATTTCCCGCATTTAAGCTTCCATCGACGTCCAAAGTCAGAACACGTTTATCGACGTATAATTTTGTGGCCGCGTCCTGATTGGTCACCGGAGCCCCAAGATTTGTGATTCGTTTACCTTCGAGTGTGTAATTGCCCGCCTGATCCCTTCCCAAAGTATCAACGTACGCTTTGGTGACCGCGTCGTCGGCTTGAACCGGTTCACCCACTTTTTCGAGCCGCCTCCCGTCGAACAACCAAGAGGTTTTATTCACTCGTTGGTCGACGTAAGATTTAGTGGCCGCGTCGTGCACGCCCACTGGAGTCCCGACGTTGGTCAAGCGTTTATCTTGAAATGTGAAATTACCCTCAATATCTTTCCATGACGCGTTCAATTTGATTTTGCTTTCAAACGCTTCGCCGTGTCGTCTCTTCAAATTCAAATGACGTCCAAACTTGTCCATGTGTGCACGCACAAAAAAAAGTTATTCGATAATTTCCGCACGGCGCAAAGCTGCGGCGATTGCTACAATTTCGTTGTTATGTCCGGTGTGACCCGCATCGTACTCGGCCACCAGCTTCTCCAGTCTCTCGACTAACTGGTTTGGATCGCGAAACGGTATGTAGTCTATCTCGTTCCCCGTCACGAGCATTGACTTCGGAATACTCCCACCAGTTTTTTTCGTACGCTTCGTCACGGCTTTAGGACTCTTCTTTTTATTAGTCCCCTCCACCGACATCTCATCCGTGATAGAGTCATCACTTTCCGCTCCAAGCTTGCCCTCGATCAGAGGTTTGATAACGCTGGTCCATTTACTCCCCGAACTTCCTTTCAACTGCTCCTGTCTTCGCCACAAACGTCGGTGAGCGTTTGTAAATTCTAGAATTTTTTTGTACATCTTCAGGTCTTCTCGCGTCCACAATTCGCGATGCGGTTCCTTATACATGACGAGATCTATTAAACCTTGCGTGGCCTTAAACTCGATGTAATTTTGATCATCTTGAGGATCGATGAGCGCCATGTCGTCTTCTTCGGAAATTTTTACGATTTTATCTCCCATCTTCCAAACGCCGGCGTCGCTACGGATTCCGTAAATTAGATCCATTTTCTCCTTTTTGAAAAGATACGATTTGAACGCGTGGCGTGTCACAGGACCCATTTCAGTGTTTATAACTTTCAGAGCAGCCTCCTGTTCGTCAGGAGTCATCAGAAATTCCGGCTCCGGTTCCGGCATCTTGGCTGGACTCTCGAAAATTTCCTCCTCAGAAAGTTCTGCAATGTCACCGATCAATCGGCCCCTCGGTGGCCCAGGTATTGAACGTTGCGGGGTCGACTCGTCGATTCTCGAGGGCCCGGCTTGGGTGAGAATTCTTTCGTACACGGCGTCGTCCATCTCCTCGTCGTCCGATGTCTGAAAGCGCGACACGGCTTGCGGTATGCGGGCGCTTTGACTGAGCTTTACTCGTTTTTGCGGATCCGGATGTTGCGCACTGTCGGCAAGTTTTCTTTTAACCGCCACGAGCGGAGTTCGTGCCGGAACAGCGGTCTCGGGTTCACGCGGCGCGGTCTGGTCTATCAATTGCTTCAGCGGTCCGACGACCGGAGCCAAATTTTTTTCCAACATTTCTGCTCGATCCACTTCTCCCATTTTTAAGGCTCGATTTTTGTCACGAATAGCATCCCTCGCGGCGGCGAGAGCACGAGTCAACACGTCTTCTGGCGGCTCACGTTGAGCTTTGGTTTTTCGGACGGTTTTAGTTTTAGTTTTCAACATTTTTTCTCTCAAAGTAACGTTGCGGTACGTACGGACACTCACACGGTTGGCGGAACAAAGTGCACTGATTCGCGCGAAATTCCGAGACTCCCATCGAAAGTTCCACTCCCCTCCACCGTGCTGCGGTCAGTGCACCGGACGACGTGTGATTCGTCTATTCGGATGGAAGAGTGACGAATCTACGTGCGACCGCTTCAGTTAGTTGACCAAGCACCCGCGCAATTTCTTCTGCCTTAAACGGTGGTTCACGCATAAGCGTGCGCAGATCGTGAATGGCGTCTAAGACAAGGAACCCGCAAATTCGTCCAGTCGTCTTTGGCTCTGACAATTTGACCATGGCCTTTTCAAACTCTTCTCGCACGAGTTCCGTTATGAGTTTTGTTCGTTGCTTTATTTCTTCCGAGCTTTGTTGGGGTTCCGGTTCCGGTTCCGACACGTCCGAGTCGTTACCCGTGGACCCGTAAGTAATTTCGCACTCTTCTCGCACGAGGACCGATTCGAGTATAGTTCCTTCCTTTTCTTCCCCCGAGCTTCGTTTGGGTTCCGGGTTATCGGAATGTACGGCCGAGTCGCTATCCGCGGAGTGGCAGGAAATCGCGCTCGAGTCACTTTCCATGGTGCAGAGAGAGAGAACGGGTGAAACGGAACGTCAAACGTGCGCGTCTACAGACGACTGTCGATGAGAGCAAATTCGTCGAAGCCTCGACGATACCTCCCCTCTTGTATCGGATTGTCCTTGCAAATGACAACAAAGTTGTATTTTTTTTGCCACGAAGCCTGACACAATTCGAGAAACTCTCGCCAGCTCATGTCCGGGTCGACGTGATCGTGAAAGATATGTTTCAGATTCAGCTGATCTTGCTTGAACAACACTATGAGGTTGGCGTTGTCTCTGATCAAATGTTTAGGAATTTTTGTGTACGTCTGACAGAGATAGAAACAATCTATCTTCGAGTGTCTTCCCATAGAAAAATACTCTCGAATCACCTCCTGGCGATCGCAGGCCACGTCGTCAAAGACAAACACGGAATTGGGTAAAGCCTCGCTCGGTCGCATCACGTCACAGTTGTTTGAAAATGTAAAGTATCCTATTTCTTCCATATCCGCGAGAACGCTCTCCAGGTACCGATATTTTGGCTGCTCCAGTGACTTGGAGTACACGTACACATTTTCGAACCTAACGCCATTTTTGCTCTCCAGCAAGCTAATCAACACTTGCGTTTTACCCGAATTGGATGGTCCGCAAATTATGCAGCGAATCGTGTCGGGTAAAAGTGTTCCGTGTTTTCCCGTGGGCACGCTCATTGTGCAGCGATCGAGATTTTTTACACGTAAGCGACTCGATTGTCTGACAAACCGCATCGCGCGCGCGTCCACTAGACTGTGTACGTGCATCATGGTTGGCATCGACATCAGTATCGCCAGTACGCGCATGTGTGTCGGTCGTTGCGCCTCTCTTGAATGTCTTCCGGTTCGGGCTTGCTAAACAAACTAATCGACCGATTACCTTTCGAGCTTCATTTACCTGGTTATCAGTTTTGCGGACCTGGAACGCGGCTGGCGGAACGTCTAGCGCGCGGAGACCGCGGAATAAACGCGCTAGACCGCGCGTGCCTGCGGCACGACCGCGCCTATTCGCGGGACGCGAATACCGCCACGCGCCGAGTCGCGGACACGCGACTCGCGGCCGACGCGTTGGCCCGCGCACGGGCCGCGGACGCAAGTTTGGGCGAAAAAATCGCGGGATTGGCGGTAGGCGGTCTGATGAAGGCGAAAACTAAGCTGGGTATGGGTACGCGTAAGAGAGGCGCCGGCGCCACAAAGAAAAAACCCACCACGACAAGAAAAAAGCGAAGTCCCAGGACCCTGCAGCTGGCCAAACGTGGAGGGTTCCTGCCGCTGTTGGTCCCTTTGTTGGCGACGCTTGGTTCTTTAGCCGGTGGAGCTGCAAGTATCGCCACCAGCGTAAATTCGGCCGCAGCGGCCCGAAAACTCCTAGCGGAAAAAGAACGGCACGACCGCGCCATGGAGGGCAAGGGATTGTATTTGGCACCCTACAAACGTAGCGGCGGCAATGTGAAAAAACGGAAAACGACCGGTAGAAAAAAAAAAACGACGACTCGCCATTAATCAAACTTCACGACGGGCCCACCAGTGATCTTGACCTCCGCGCGTACGCTCGTACTCTGAAAATTCCACATTTCCGCGGTGTTTTC